>SKCR01000044.1:0-79863 GCA_019454045.1 Zanthoxylum bungeanum
CTTCATTTATATATCTATGGTGATCTAATCACAAATGATGAGAGTGCAATTTCCTTATACATAGTTAAATTCTGCTACAACAACACAATGATCTGTGCAAATAGTGACGCTATGGGTCATATTATCCAACATTATCGATGTCCAATCTCGATAATACTCCAAATATGGATGTTTTAATGATTAAACCTTAGTGGATTAATACTGTCTCATATCTTATTAATCCGGAACTAATCATATGGACTTTTATCATTTATATATCCCGGTAATCCAATTACAAATGATAAAAAAGCAATTTACTTTATCACATAGTTAATTTGTACAACAACACAATGTTCTGTACAAATAGTGATGCTTTGGGTCATAATTGTCCAACAATCTCCCACTTGGCCTATAGCCAATCACTCAAGTGTCTTACATTTGAACTATGTATGGGTCGCTCAAACTTCTGCTGAGAAACAACTTTCGTCAGCGGATTTGCAAAGTTATCATCTGATGCGATTTATTCGATCATCACATCGCCACGATGTATGATCCGAACGAATCAGATGAATAGTTGAAGTATATACTTGGATCATTGATGAGACCAGTAATTCTTTAGCCTGTGCTGTAGCGTAGCTCAGCTGCTAACAGAACTACTCCTAATCTAATTAGGATTATTAAGATCCAAAGTGCTTCAATTGCTGCCTCAGCTGCAGCAATATTCCACTTTTATTGTTTATTCGGCAATATTATCTTTCTTGGATGATTTCCAGCTCACTTTTCCATTATTCAAACTATATAGTACCTATATTATGACTTATAGTCGTTATTATCGGTTAGGAAACTTGCAGCAGTGAACCCAGTCACTTCAAGTTCTCATTCTACATAGCTTAAGAAAGCATCCTTAGTTCATCTAAAATACGTAAGGATGTTCTTAACATCAATCCAGTGACTATCACTTGGATTGGCCTGATTGTGACTCCATATGCTCAAAGCGTATGAGACACCAGGTCTCGTACATATATTTCAATGTACGAGTTCTCGGAGAGTGCCAACAACTTTTAGATCTATCCAGTAGATCCTTATTCCTAGAATAAAGGTTGTCTCTCCCAAGTAGTCTACGGAGAATTTTCATGAAAGCCAAGCTTCACCGATTGTATTATGGGAATATCATTTCCAAGAAATGATATATCATCATTATTTAGGACATTCATTGTCAGTGCGCTCCCACTAACCTCCTTATATACACAAGAATATTTTTCGTACGACAAAATAATGAAAGTGATTTGTAAACATTTTGTTGGTACGACAAAATCATCAGGATGTTGTAAACATCCTCCAAAAGGTTTCTTTTTAAGGAAAGTGATTTTGACAGTGGTAGTTTGCTAAGGTCCCAAGATCATTAAACAAGCATGAAACAAGTGCGAATACAAATCAACGAAGTTGCAGAATACTCACATCGATCGGTTGAGTGACGCGGAGACGAACAAAAACTGATTTTCTGCTCACTGGTTGATTCGACAGTGGCAGTTTTTTACTTCCCCATATCGGCTTTTGGATCATCTTCCAAGCTCCAAGCTTCGTCAAACAATTCCCAGCTCATAGGTGGACTTCCCTATCACCTTCGCCTGTCTCTCGGAGTGCTTGCTCTCTTGATTTTTTCCATAAAATCCAAGCACTTTGGCTTCCCTTAGCTCACGGCAGTGAGCAGAAGAAGAGAGAAGAGCGGCCCACCTTGGGCGTGTAAAGAGAGAAGAAGAAGGAGAGTGTTGTCTTAAAAAATTGGTAATGATTTTATCAAAACATATACACAATTTTTGGCTTTCAAAAGTCAAACAATCAAAAGCCTTCAACCACTCCAACAACTCACATCACTCAATCAAGTGACAACTTGTCACATCACTCAAAATGACATTTGATTTGACACTTGATGTAACTAATGATTTGACGCTTGATTTGACTTATGTGCCGTACTCGAATTTGAAATGCGAATGCGCTCGCAAACAATCTCGGGCTCAGGTTCGCTAATTCCAAATTACGAAATTTCTGTTGCGACGAAATTAAATGATTATGCCTAGCGAAATCACTATTCACGTCGCTAACGAATTAATTTTAAATTAACTCGTTCGCCCGAATTAAAATTTAATTTTAATTCCGCGTCGAAATCCAATTTTGATTAATATATCGAATATATTAATTTAATCGATTAATTCCAAATTAATCGTTATCTCTTTTTTTTTAATATTTTATCCTAGATAAAATATCTCCGCAATTAATCCCAGATTAATTTCTTTCTCTTCTAATTAATCCCAGATTAATTAAAGTGCGAGTCATACTTCATCGGTGAATCTTCAGAAAGCGACCCATGAGATCCCTGGATATGTTGGCAGTAAATTCGGTCGTCGGACTATCCGAACACGTAAGTACCTCGTACTACATTTATACCGATTCACAAGACAAGGTTGGCTTCTAGCAAAGAGCCATGCCTACCCAATTCTCCAGAAATATCCTTATAGGAATAAATGATCTATATCAGGCGTAGTATACGTAGTTTGTGTATGTCGATCCAGTATCTGATGATCACGTGCTAGGCCTGGGACTGGAATTATGTCTACCCCGTACGAAGCACATGTCGGATGTCTGGTAACTAGTCTCTATAATCGAATATACATGACATTGTCATAATATCCCGATAGCTGCAAAATTTAAGAGAACCAGTCCCGTATCCTACGTCTTGACATCACATTTAAGTGATACTTCCGTCTTGACATCACACCCAACACACTACGATTCTCAATATAACCAGCATAGGCGTTCACAGAACCTGTTAAAGCCCTGGACGACCGCAACCAAAGTATATTGATTGTCGTAAGTATTAGCGGTGCAAGTCTCAGGTTAAGACCAAATACACCTACACTGATTTCAGACTTCCATAGACACATAGTCATACTACCAATGGAATTCCGAGGGGTCTATCTAGAGCGAAGCTGTTTCCCATACCATCGGTAAAACACAACCTCCTATTACACTTGCATGAGTATCCTATACCTAAATATATGAGAACTATGCCGTTGTGCCCTCACAACGTGCACAAGTATAATACTAGTCTTTTACGTATTTATCGATGTCCAATCTCGATAATACTCTGACTAGGTATATTTTATGATTTATCCTTCGTGGATTGATACTGTCTCATATCATTCTTAATCCAGGAACAAATCATAAGGACCTCCTATCATTTATATATCTAGGTGATCTAATCACAAATGATAAGAGTGCAATCTCATTTTTCACATAGTTAATTTGTACAAAAACACCATGATCTGTACAAATAGTGACGCTATGGGTCATAATTGTCCAACAATCTCCCACTTGGCCCATAGCCAGTCACTCGAGTGTCTAACACTCGAACTATGTACAGTTGGCTCAAATTACTGAGAAAAGGCTTTCGTCAGCGGATTTACATGATTATCGTCTGATGCGATTTATACGATCATCACATCGCCACGATGTATGATCTGAACGAATCAGATGAATATCGAAGTATATATCTGGATCGTTGATGAGACCATTAATTCTTTTGCCTGTGCTGCAACCTAGCTCAACTGCTAACATAATTATATC
The DNA here is from genome assembly GCA_019454045.1 of Zanthoxylum bungeanum. Classification (NCBI taxonomy): domain Eukaryota; kingdom Viridiplantae; phylum Streptophyta; class Magnoliopsida; order Sapindales; family Rutaceae; genus Zanthoxylum; species Zanthoxylum bungeanum. Next base: position 3,604 of record SKCR01000044.1, read on the forward strand.
TAATCTAATTAGATTTATTATCGACCCAGAAGGCTTCCATTACTGCCTCAGCTGCAGCAATATTCCGCATTTGTTGTTTATTCGTTAACAGTATCTTGCTTGGAAGATTTCCAGCTCATTGTTCCGTTATTCAAACTTTATAGTACCGTTTGCGACTTATGGTCGTTTTTATCGGTTTAGGAAACTTGCAGTAGTGATCCCAGTCACTTCAAGTTCTCCTGCTCCATAGTCTAAGAATGTATCCTTAGTTCTCTAAGAACTAACAGATGTTCTTAACATCAATCCAGTGACTATCACTTGGATTGGCCTGTTTGTGAATCCATATGCTCAAAGCGTATGAGACACCAGGTCACGTACATTTTTCAATGTACGATTTCTCGGAGAGTTTTCTTGAAAGCCAAGTTTTCATCGATTATTTTATGGGAATATCATTTCCAAGAAATGACATATTATCATTATTTATAGGACAACCACTATCAGTGCGCTCCCACTAAATCTCTTATATACACAAGAATCATTTCGTTTTGAATTAAATCATAAACCATTATGATCACATCAAAACGACAATTCCAAGAACCTAATGCTTGCTTCAATCCAAACATGGATCGAATAACCTGCAAACCTTGTTTGCTAGTTTTGGTATGACAAAACCGACAGGATATTGTAAACATCCTCCAAAAGGTTTCCTTTTCAGGAAAGCGATTTTCCCGTTAAGCTAACATATTTCATAAATGAAACATGCAGCTTCAGCAAGCATTATCCAAATGGATTTACTATGGCAATAGGTAAAAGGTTGAATCGTAATCAACACAACATTGATAACGATACCTTTCCGCTACAAGCCTAGCTTAGTACGTTGGTTATGTTGCCTTCCATGTACGTCTTCCTTGAAGACTTATATAGTACCTATAGGAATAACACCTTGCGGTACATCAACTAGTGTCCAAACATAGTTAGTATACATGGAATCCATTTCAGATTCATGGCACTTTGCCATAATAAGGGAGTCGATACCTTGTATCACTTCCTCATTCGTAGTCAGTTGGTATACCTCAATAAGATTGACATCTTTATGAGGTGAGATCAAAAACCTATACCCTAGGTTGTTTTTTGACTCTCTCCGACTTATGCAGTTCTTGTGTATTCGAAGATTAATGGTAATAGTTTCATCCTTAATGACTATTTTGTGTTCCATTAAGATTCGGTGCCTTGAACAGTATTACTCCGATTTTCATCGAGTTTTACTATCCTCCCACTTACCACTGCATATAGGTATTCCTTTTAGGAAAACCGCTTGGTGAGCAACAATTACATTATTCTCAAGTGAGTTGTATAAGTACAATAATTTTGTATCCCTAGGATACCGACAATTTGCACTTATCCAATTTGGGTTTCAGTTTGGTATCATCCAAACATATGCCTAACATACCCAAATCATCAGGATTGAGAAACCCGGTTTCGTTCCTGTTCATATCTAATATGAAGTCTGCCAAACAGATTATTATGGAACCTTATTCAAAATAAGTTCTTGCTAAAGCTTATCCGTTGAAGGAAATGGTAGCTCAGAGCGACTCATGATTAACCTTATCATGTCCAACAAAATTCGGTTACTCTGTTCGGACACACCGTCAAACTGACGTGTTTCGAGAGGAGTCCTAATTTGAAAGAATTCTATACTCTTTAAAGTATATAAGAAACTTATTGGTTAAGTATTTTCCATTACGATATTACCGTGACGTTTAATACTTCAGCCGATCTGTTTGTCTATTTCGTGTCGAAACTCTAAAAGTTTCTGATTTGTGTTCTTCAAAAGAAAACACACAACCACTATGCGATGCCACATCCGTATAGATCACGAAATATTCATATCCACATCTAGCCTAGCTAGACATGGGCCCACTTGCTTCACTATGAACTAGGGTTAACAGATTTATGGCATTTGCACTTTTACCAAGTAAAGGTATTTTAGGCACTTTGCCCAATAAACTAAATTCGTAGACTTTATTTGAATGGAATCAAATTAGTCCGAGTACCCACTCTTCGAAAGTGTGGATATACGAGTCTTGTTTGATTGTGTCCCAGACAACAATGCCACAATTAGTTTCTTCTGATCAAATCAGTTTGAGCTATTTGTTTGTCATGTATAAGTTTGAGATTTATTTATATTCAAAATGTAAAAGCTATTATTCACATCTAATGTGTATATCTCAATATCATCTTTATATAATAAAACACTTTAGTGTTCTAGAATATAAAGGTTCACCCGCAGCGGGTTAAACACTGATATAAAGATAATATTTCTAGTCAAACTAGTTAAATTATAACAGTTCCTAATTTAAGTACACACCCAAGGGTAGTTCCTAAAATTAGGTATCTACAGTAAACGACTTTCGTCCCGTTTCCATTTGCAGATAATCTCAATTGAAGTCAGTATCCTATGCTCATAGCAGATTCTGAACATCAGTATACATTAATGTACCACACTAAGTATTTAAAATCCAATTACAATACTAGTAGTGAACATAATCTTGACAAACATATTTGAAGTTAGAGCCTTGCTCGTCTTCAATTCCTTCATGTCTGCTTTGTCCAAACGGCAGTCACACTTCCGCGATCCCGTTTGCCAGAATTTAGGCAGACATTTTTAGATATGTCATTTTATCTTCTAGAAGATTATAATGATTTTGCCTTTGCCCTTTTCATATTCCAGAAGCCTTTGGCCAAGCCTTGGGTTTCTACAATATCGAAGTTAGGTGCGCCTTGCGCTGCTTGCCTAATTGCAAACTTTGACTTTATCTCCTTGAGAATAGTCATTAACTCTCCAAGAGTTATTTATTGTAATTTAGTACTTCTAAAATCTAAGTATAGATTTATGAAGATCCTTCAATTTTAGTATCATACTTTAAGGATCTAATCCTTAGTTCTGATTCAGAAATTAAGAGTCTACCGTGACAAGCTTAATGGATTAAGCACTAAAGTTATCATCACATGAATCTTCCAAAGATTATGCTCTACTATTTGCTTAACTCCGGCTTAGGCCTAATATGTTATTTTATCAAATAAAGTAACTTATTATTTTCCAGGACCATCCTGAAATTATTCCCAATTTGAAAATTAAATCATTTAAATATTTTTTCCCCATGATTATGTTTTAAATGTCAATCTTTCAATTTTATCTTGATTCTAATAGTCCAACTATTTAATCAACGATTTTGGTACTATTAATTATAATGATTACTATAGTCCAACTATTTAATCAACTATAATTAATTAAATCAAATATATTGATTACTATATCCAATTATATAACCAATTGTTAATTAAACCAACAATTAAATATTAGTCCAACTAACATTTAATTTATTTGACGAATGATATTTGTAATTGAGCGCGTATGGCAAGTAATTAAACGAATATTGCAAATTCAATTCTTGCCTCCCACTATTTTTCGGCGAGCCTCTAACCCTCTGTCGAGTACTTGGGAAACCGTGTTTCCTAGTGGGCTAGGATCCCGTTAAATATCACACAATCTTGACTTTGGCCAACAAATTGTATGATAATTAACTAGGTAGATCTCTAAGATCAATTGGATCCAATCCAATTCCTAGATCCAGTAGGGGGACATCCAAGTCCGAAACATATATCTTATATATGCCAATACATCCAATGTATTGCCTACCTTTTTTTTCCTCTGAATCAACTAAGCCTTGGCTTTGGCACAACAAACTTAGTGATCCCAGTCAAGCGCGACCCATTGACCATGGAAAGCTTCGTAATCAATGTCGATGGACAAGAAGTGGTCTTGACTTTGGCCAACAAACCACAACTTGAACAAGACACCAATATGGAACAAAGCCTTCGTGATTCAAACACATCCTCGACGGAATAAAGGCCTTGACTTTGGCCAACAAGCCAATGCCAGTCTTAGATCTTGAGTAAGAATCACTCAATGGAAGGAAAAACGCTTAATATTTGTGAGGGTTTTTCAACGTGCAAATTGGCAACCAATTTATTATCTTTGTTAAGGTCTCATCATCATAAACCCTTTAACATGCATTCTAAACACATAATAAAGCGCATATGAATAAAGTAATAATGATATGCGGATGGACACTTTACACATTGATCCTAGATCAAATCTCTCCCTTTCTCTCTCCCGCTAGCACATGTATTACTTCTATCCGTTACACTACACTTCTAAAGAAACCTCATTTATATTGAGGGGAATAGGTGAGAAGAGAATACAAAGAGTATGGAGGTGATAAGGCTGGACACGCAGGTCCAATTAATAAATCAAATTTATTACAATAATTTCTAAAATTGTCCCACCCATCTAATATCCATCCGATTATATTATTCATGCATCGCAACCATGTATTCACACAAGCATGTTATCAATCAATCTTATCAATTAATTAATCTGATAATTAGTGACCATCCAATGTTCAAACAACGATTTGATTTTGTGCGAGTCAAACTCGTTTTGCGAATAAGTACTCAAAGTATGATTTCTCGAATTAAATTAAACTACATAATTAAATACAATTCAATTTGTATTTAATACTAACTTGCTATTTAATTCCAAATTAAATACTACACTTTAATAATGAACTTTTACGACTTAAATTCCAAATTTAATCGTTACGGGTCTCACAGCCCGATTAACGTCCAACGTCAATTTAATTAAAGTCCAATGGGCTTTTAATTAATTTCTTAAGGCGTGGACTTTTGATCAACTCAGGTCAAACCCATAACAAAAGTCCAATTCGGGAATTACCCATAAGCCCAGAAATCAATTTTGGCCCATTAGGCCCAATTAAACTTTAAAGGTCCATTAGTCGCATTTGGGCTTTATGGAAGCGGTTTTGGGACCAATTGGATCCAATCCATTTGTCCTAAACTTAACTTGGTACAACCAAGCCCAATAAGTCCAATAACAACTTTAAAAGCCCAATTTACAAAATAGGCACAATTTAATTAAATTCCAAAAATCCAATTTCTTAATTTAATTAAACAAAGTGCATAACATAATTAATTACCCAATTAACATTTCTAAAACTCAATTAGCCTAATTAATCATGCTCTTCATCATAAAATCATGTCCAACATAATTTAATCAAAATCAAAACCAAACATGCTTCACTAGTCTCGGCTATTGTGGGGAATTTATATCCGATTTGGTTTCAATCCAATTATCCACAATCGACATAAATCAACATTCCCGAATGATTTCCAACCAATCCAAGGATCAAAAATCAAAAAAGGACAAAATAGGGCATAACATTCGGCCAATACCAAAATTTTGGGCAAATTTGTTCCAAACAAAATTTCAACAAATTGATCCAATCAATCTTCAATTAAACATACTTTAAGCATACCAAATCATCCAATTTCATTAATTCATGCTCAAACACATTTTACCCAAATTTTAAGCCCTAAATCAATTTCATACTCAACCTTGCTCTGATACCATTGTTGGTGTTTGCTAAGGTCCCAAGATCATTAAACAAGCATGAAACAAGTGCGAATACAAATCAACGAAGTTGTGGAATACTCACATCGATCGGTTGAGCGACGCGGAGACGAACAAAAACTGATTTTGCTTCACTGGTTGCATTCGACAGTGGCAGTTTTTTGCTTCCCCATATTTGGCTTTTGGATCATCTTCCAAGCTCCAAGCTTCGTCAAATGATTCCCGGCTCATGGGTGGACTTCCCTATCACCTTCGCATGTCTCTCGGAGTGCTAGCTCTCTTGAATTTTGCCACAAAAGCCAAGTACTTTGGCTTCCCTTAGCTCACGGCAGTGAGAAGAAGAAGAGAGAAGAACAGCCCACTTTGGGCGTGTAAAGAGAGAAGAAGAATGAGAGTGTTGTCTTAAAAAATTGGTAAATGATTTTATCAAAACATATAAACAATTTTTGGCTTTCAAAAGTCAAACAATTAAAGCCTTCAACCACTCAAACAACTCACATCACTCACATCACTCAATCAAGTGACAACATGTCACATCACTCAAAGTGACATTTGATTTGACGCTTGATGTGACTAATGATTTGACGATTGATTTGACTTGCGTGCCGCACTCGAATTCAAAATGTGATTGCGCTCACAAACAATCTCGGGCTCGGGCTCTCTAATTCCAAATTAACGAATTTTCCGTTGTGACGTAATTAAATGATTATGCCTAGTGAAATCACTATTCACGTCGCTAACGAATTAATTCTAAATTAACTCGTTCGCCGAATTAAAATCTAATTTTAATTCTGCATCGAAATCCAATTTCTTTTAATATATCGAATATATTAATTTAATCAATTAATTCCAATTAATCGTTATCTCTCTTTTATTAATATTTTATCCCATATAAAATATCTCCGCAATTAATCCCAAATTAATTTTCTCTCTCTTCTAATTAATCACATATTAATTAAAGTACGAGTCATACTTCATCGGTGAATCTTCGGGAAGTGACCAATGAGATCCCTGGATATGTTGGCAGTAAATTCGGTCGTCGGACTATCCGAACACGTAAGTACCTCGTACTACGTTTATACCGATTCAAAAGACAAGGTTGGCTTCTAGAAAAGTGCCTTGCCTACTGTAGGCACTGCATGTTTACACATAAGTCCCTATGATGAGTCTCATTTTGGAGAGACACTACCTTTTAAGTCACGGAGATCACGGAAAATGGACATCGGAAGGGGGAATTCAGAATAAACAAGTTCACTGTCTTCGTTGTGCTGCGTTCGTTACTTCGTTCGAACATCAGGCAGATTGCGGACGTTCGTGCCACGTTCAAGGAGGCGTTGGAACGGTGTCGGTAATTCTGGTTTGCTGCTAGCCTCACATCAAGCCCAATTCGCCCAAGCCTTGGCCCACACGCCCAAGCCCACTTAAAAAACATATTTAACACATGGTGAAATCAAAATAAATCTAAAAATCACATACCAAATTAAAAAGATATCATACCTAATCTAAACCAATCAATATAATCATACCAAGTTAAAATCAATCAACCAATATATTCTCTCAAACTTAAAATATTGTATGCCTAATCAACATAAACTAAATATTCAACCTTCCCTATCTAGCCAAGATTTGTCCCCCCTCAATCTTTGACTTCCCTTATCCAACACCAAATCAAATCCCTTTCCTTGTCAAGCCTAACCTTTGCCTATAAAAAGAACCATTCACCAACCTTCTCAACCATAGCTAGCTCATACAGATAAGATACACACAACTCACGACAATAACAAGAAGAAAACCAGAAATAATCCCCTTCATCTCCCCCACTCCACACCGAAAACAACAGCCCCTACACCTCCTAAAACAGCTCATACAGCAGCCCTAAACACTCACATAAAACAGCCCCCGAACCACACCATAACATCATCGAAAATCACACCCAAGACAGTAGCCAAAACATCCCAAAAATAGTAACTAAAATACAGCAGCAAAACAGTAGCAGCGGAAGCGAATCGGAGTCAAAACAGCAGCAAAAGACGGAGGACGACGACCCAAAACAGTAAGACAACGAACGAGAGCAGTGAACCAGTGAATCGGAAGAGTTGCAGAGCTTTACCCCTTCCGATCTTCGTGAAACGCGAGTCCGAGAGACGACTTAAAAGGTTAGACCTGAGGGCACTTTTTCATTGGTTTATATTCGTTTATTTTATTATTGAATTTTATTCGCATGAGAGTCGTTTATGGATGCATGTTGTGGCTTGAATGAAATGGAAGAGTGTCATCTCCTGTGGAATATAGGATGGAAACCCAGACGTAAATTCCATAGCCGAATCCGAATGGACGGTAGTGCGGTCTGTACTTGGGATACAACTCCACGTACCACTTGAGTAAACGACACCTTCTCTTGTTTTGTGTTGCTTTGGTTTATCTATTTCTTGTTACTTAAATTCTGTATTTCGCTTTAGTTGTGTATGATATAATCAAGTGCATGGGCTCAGTAAGTGCGATGGAAGGTCCCCTAATCGGAAGGGTTAAAATCCTTCACCACGATGCTTTGCCGCACGATTGATGTGGTTCGGTTGAATGCGAGATACGTTCAATCAGACACATTACGTTTAATATTGTTGCTTATTTATGCATGGTTCATCGAGCGCATGGGCTTAGTAAGTGGAATGAAAAGATCCCCTATGGGGAGGGGTTAAAGCCCTTTACCACGATGCTTTGCCGCACCGGTTGATGTGTGTTCGGTTGGATGCAAGACACGTTCAATCGGACATACTTAGTTGAATATGTTTGTTTTTATGTTGTATGCATGATGTGATATGACGCGCATGGGCTTAGTATGTGGTCTAAAGGTCCTCTCTTTGAGAGATCAAGAGCCCCTAAAAGGCCACCTTTACGGCAGTACTTCGCCGCGCCCCCTTTATTTGTTGTTTATGTATTGCGTCCCATTTCATGCATCAGGTCTGTTCCCGTTCGAACGCATTTACGAACACAACTCGAACGCGCATGCATTTTGCCTTATCATGCATCAGGTCTTATTTTTGTTCGAACGCGTTCACGAAGCCACACGAACGCGAGCATTCATTTTCATTCCGTTCGAACTCGTTATCAAACGCCATACGAACGCGAGCATTCTGTTTCATTTCTGTTCGAATGCGTTATCAAACGCCATACGAACGCGAAAACCTTCTGCTTACCGTTCGAACGCGTTACGAACGCTACACGAACGCGCACACACTGAACTGAGTCTGTCTTATCATTTCATGCATAATGCCTCTTAGTGATCTTCTTGTGTTATATAGCCAATTGTATTATTATATTCCTGCATTTATCATTTATGTGTTCTTGGGATTGTATTCAAGCATGTGTTAGACAGTAATGACCCATAGCGTCACTATTTTGTAAATGATATTGTATTATTGTACAAAATTAACTATGTAGTAATGAAATTGCCTTTTACCGTTTTGTAATTTAATTACTTTGATATATAAATGGTAAAAGTCCCTATGATTAGTTCCGGATTGTGATGATATGAGACAGTATCAATCCATAAAGGTTTAATCATTAAATATCCCTAGTCGTAGTATTATCGAGATTGGACATCGATAATGCGGAATAGACTAGTACTGCACTTGTGCATGTTGTGAGGGCACAACGGCATAGTTCTCATATATTTAAGTATTGGATACTTATGCAAGTGCGGTAGGAGGTTGTGTTTTACCGATGGTACGGAAAACAGCTTCGCTCTGGATAGACCCCGCGGAGTCCCATTGGTAGTATGTCTGCGGTGTCTATGGGAGTCCGCTTCAGGGTAGGTGCATATGATCTTAACCTGAGATTTGCATCGCTAGTACTTACGACAATCGGTAAAATTTAGGTTTGGTGGTCCAGGGCTTTAACGGGTTCTGTGTATACCTCTTCTGGGTTTATCGAGAATCGTAGTGTACTGGGTGTGATGTCAAGATGGAAGTATCACTTCAGACATATGAAGATGATGATCGCGAGGGATACAGAACTAGTACTCTATAATGGTTGCAACCATCGGGATAATATGACTAGGTCAGGATTATCCGATTCAAAGAGACTGGTTGCTTGATGTCCGATATGTGTATCGTACGGGGCAGACACATATCCAGCCCCAGGCCTTACATGTGATCATCCGATACTGGTTCGATATACACTATACTACGGTATACTACGCCTGTTATAGATCTAATATTCCAGTAAGAATATTTCTAGAGAATTGGGTAGGCATGGCGTTTTGCTAGAAGCTAACCTTGTCTTGTAAATCGGTAAAAACGTAGTACTTGGTACGTACGTGTTCGAATAGTTCGACAACCGGATTTACTGCCAACATATCTAGAGGTCTCTTGGGTCGCTTCCCGAAGATTCACCAATGACGTATGATTCAAACTCGATTAATCTTGGATTAATTACGGAGAGACTTTATCTTGGATAAAGTACTATATAAAGAGAGAGAACGATTAATTTAGAATTAATCGTAAAATTATTATATTCGATATAATAATCGGAATTCGATTTCGACGCGAAATTAAAATTAGATTTATTAATTCGGGCAAACGAGTTAATTTAGAATTAATTCGTTAGCGACGTAAATAATAATTTCGCTAGGCGCAATTATTTATTTAAATTCGATTTAATTAACGTCGCGACGTAAGTTCGATATTTCGGAATATCGACCCGAACGCGTGAGTGCACGTGGGCCCACTTTCATTTGGAAACGTGGGGCCCACATGACACATGTCATTATTTGCATTATTTAATTGATTGATGTAATGCATGAAGATAGTGTACAAAGCACTCAAGGGTATTGCATGGAAATTGAGTGTTAGACACTCTAAGCCTTTGCATGGTTTGTGTCATAAATATATTATTATTTAATAATATTATGACATAAATATAAATTGATTTTTGAGACAAAAATCAGATCTTCCTCTCTCTCAAATTACCGAAACAGTGGGCATTTTTTGGCTCTCCAATCTTCATTTGTTTTGTGGCAAGACAAGAAGAAAGTGTACTTGTTTGGAACTCTAATACACAACTTTGGCTAGCAACATCAAGGGATCATACAAGGTGTTATGGGAAACTCATCTTAGAGCTTGGAAGGATCAATATAGCTTGGAGCTTCTCTTTTCTGCTTGGCCGAATCTTCACTGCAAAAGGAGCAAGTTTTGTTTCATCAACGCATCCACATTCCGTTTTTGTGAGTATTGATTCCGCCATACTTCAATATAGTTCATTCTTTTATATATATTTTGTGTGCTTTTGATCTTGGGACATGGATTAGATTTCCAACAATGGTATCATTGAGCTTAAAAAGCATGCAAATATATTAGGATGTTATTTGGGGAAAATTGTTTGAAGCATGATTTGATGAGTTTGCTTGATTAAATATGCTTAGATGTATGTTAAATAGATTATACATCATCAATTTCATGGAAAATAAATTGGATTAATTTTTCCAACCCAAATGAGGCTTGGCCGAATACATGCAAGCATGTGGACTAGATGATTTTTTAATTTTAAGACATTGGATGACTTGAAATAATATGGAGATGATCATTTGTAACTTGATTGGATTGAAAACGAAATCGGAACCATATTAATCACCTTGGCCGAATGCTTGATGAGATTAGGGACTTGATTTTTGATTAAATAATGTTGGACATGTATTTAAGATAAAAATATGATTAATAGATTAATTTGATATTTTGGGAATATTGATTTAAAGGATTAATCATGAAAATACACTTTAATTAATTAAGTTATAAAATTTGGAATTTTAAAATTTAGTTAATTGGGCTTAAATTGGAATTGGGCCTAAAACTATTATATTTGGTCATAAATGGGCTTGGTTGGGCCAAGTAGATTTGGACCATTTGGATTGGATCCAAAATGGGCCTAAATCACACCATTTAAGTCCAAATGTAATAAATGGGCTTTTATGTTTAATTGGGCCTTATGGGCTTGATATTGATTTTATGGCAAATGAGGGTGATTCCTTATTGGGCTTGGAAATTGGGTTTGACCCACATTGACCAAGGCCCAAGCCTAATGAAATCAATAGAAAGCCCATCGGACTTTAATTAAACGGACATTAGATGTTAGTTGGGCTTTGAGACCCAATAGAACTAGATTTGGAATCTAAGTTATAAAAGCACAATAAAAGTGTAAATATTTAATTTAGAATTAAATAATAGGATTAGTATTGAATACGACTTAAATTGGATTTAACGAGTAGTTCGATATAATTCGTGAATTCATACCATATGTATTTATTCTCAAAACGAGTTGGACTCGCGCAAATGCAAACAATTGTTTGAACATTGTATTGTCACCTAATTAAAGACTAATTAATTGGATTTGATTGGTTGTATAACATGCCTTGAATGAATGAATGAATGTGGATGTGTTGTATGAATAGTGTATATCGGATGGATATTAGAAGGGAAGGGTAATTTTAGAAATTATTGTAAATTTGGAATTTATAAATTGGACCTGCGTGTCCAGCCTTATCTCTTTATCTCTGTATTCTCTTCTCACCTAATTCCCCTCAATGTAAATGAGGTTTCTCTTATTGTATTATGTAATTGGGTAGTAGAAGTAGAATAGTGCTAGCGGGGAGAGGAAAGGGAGTGATTTGTTCTAGGAACAAGTTGTTATATATCCATCCGCATATCACTATTACTTTACTTTACGCGCTTTATGATGTTTTAGAAGCATGCTTAAGGGTGTATGATGATGAGACCTAACAAAGATAAATTAATTGGTTGCCAATTACGCGAAAAATCCCTCAAACAATATTAAGCGATTTTCCTTCCGTTGAATGATTCTTTCTCAAGATCCGAAATTGGCATTGGTTTGTTGGCCAAAGTCAAGACCTTTGTCAATTGAGGATGTGTTTGAATCATGAGAGTTTTGTTCCACATCGGTGTCCTGTCCAAGTTGTGATTTGTTGGCCAAAGTCAAGATCACTTCTTGTCCATCGACATTGATTACGAAACTTTCCTTGTCAATGGGTCCCGCTTAACTGGAATCATTAGGTTTGTTGTGCCAAAGCCAAGGCTTAGTTGATTCAGAGGAAATGGTTAGGAAAATGTATTGGATACATTGACGTATGTATTAGATATATATGTTTCGGACTTGGATGTCCACCTACCGGATCTAGGAATTGGATGGGATCCAATTGATCTTCGAGATCTACCTAGTTAAATATCATACAACTTGTTGGCCAAAGTCAAGGTTGTGTGTTATTTAACGGGATCCTAGCCCACTAGGAAATTGGATTTCCCGAGTACTCAACAGAGGGTTAGAGACTTGTAGAAAATAGTGGGAGGCTAGTATTGAGTTTGCAATTTCATTCAGATACTTAGCTTTACGCGCTTACAAAATTTATTTCGTCAATTTTTAACATTAGTTGGACTAATAAAATGTTATTTTTCTTGTAACAGTTTGACTGTACCCATTTTATCGTTAACTAGATAGTTGGACTATCGTAGTTAAGATGGCAAGCAAGGTAAATGTCCGAGACATCATCATGGGTGACAATGTCTTTAAGGGGACAAACTTCGCTGATTGGGAAATGAACCTAAGGATAGTCCTTGGGGCGGAGAGGATACTGTATACGATACAAAGACCTCTCGGGCCTAAGCCCACTGAGCCACTTGAGCTGGAGTTATGGAAAACTCACAGTGATGATTGTGACACGGCTCAGTCGATCATGCTTGCTTCAATGACTCAACACTTTCGTCGCCCAAAATAGGGACTTGGATCCTTATAATATGATGGCAAGATTGCAAGATCTTCACCGCACTAATAAGCGGATGGCGAGGTACGAGTTAGTGGAAGAAAATCTTTCGCTCCCGTATGACTGATGGTAGTTCTGTTGAGGTCCATGGGACTCAAATGATAGCCGATATTGATGAACTGGCTAATATGGGTATAGTCTTGGAGTCTGAGCTGGCTATAGATGTACTTCTACAGTCACTACCCGATACTTGGAAACAGATTGTCATCAACTACAAACTGATGAATTCGGATGACACTCTTGGAGAGTTATTGTCGATTCTCAAGGAGTCAGAGAAAGAACTTCTGAAAGGCAACAAGCGCGAGGCGCACTTTGCAACAACATCTCAAACGCCGAAAGCTGGGCTCAAGGCAACTGGGGGTGTTAAGAAGAAAAAGCATAAGAACAAAGGCAAGGCCAAGTCAACAAAGGCTTCTGGGAAGCCAAGGGACAAGTCTCAAGATGTTTGCCTGAAATGCGGCAAGAGGAGGTCACTGGAAGCGTGACTGCCGCATGAACAAGGGACATAAGGAGGACATACAGGCGGGCAAGGCTCCGGCCTCAGGTATGTTTGTTATTGAGATAAATATGACTACTTCCAGTCTTAATAAAAATTGGATTGATTCTGGCTGTGGTTCTCATATTTGTACTGATGTGCAGGATCTGCATGATAGCAGGAGACTGGCTTCGGGGGAGGTAGATCTACGAGTTGGAAATGGAACTTCTGTTGCTGTTTTGGCCGTAGGCACTTTTGTTTTGGAACTGCCCTCGGGGCATGTACTTAAACTAAATGACTGTTATTTTGTTCCTAGTTTAACTAGGAATATTATTTCTGTATCTTTGTTAACCCAGTATGGGTACACTTTTGTATTTAAAAACACCAGGTGTTATTTATATAAAAATGATGCAGAAATTTGCAGTGCTGATGCAAATAATGGTCTTTATATTTTGAATATAAATGAATCTCCAAAATGTAAAATAACAAACAAAAGGCTCAAAATGAGTAATCCAAAGGAAGAAACTTATTTGTGGCATTGTCGTCTGGGACACATCAACAAGACTCGCATATCCACACTTTCGAAGAGTGGGTACTTGGACGGATTTGATCCAAATTCATATGACGTCTGCGAATCTTGTTTATTAGGCAAAATGCCTAAATCACCTTTTAGTGGTAAAGGTGAACGCGCCACTGAACTGTTAGCCCTCGTTCATAGTGACGTTTGTGGGCCCATGTCTAGCCAGGCTAGAGGTGGATATCGATACTTCGTAACCTTTACGGATGATGCATCACGTTATGGTTATGTGTATCTAATGATGCACAAGTCGGAAACTTTTGAGAAATTCAAAGAGTTTCGACACGAAGTTGAAAAAAACAAACAGGCAAGAGTATTAAAACATTACGGTCGGACCGTGGTGGCGAATACTTAAGTAATGAGTTTCAAGATTACTTGAAAGAATATGGTATTCTTTCACAATGGACTCCTCCTGGAACACCACAATTAAATGGTGTGTCTGAACGGAGAAACCGTACCTTGCTTGACATGGTAAGGTCGATGATGAGTCGCACTGAGCTGCCTATATCCTTCTGGGGACATGCATTAGAAAGTGCAATTCTTATTTTGAATAGGGTTCCGTCAAAGTCTGTTGAACAGACTCCGTATGAGATATGGACAGGAAAGAAACCAGGTTTCTCATTCCTGAAGATTTGGGGTTGCTGGGCATACGTCAAACGTTTGGAAGGTACCAAACTTGAACCCAAATCAGATAAATGCCTATTTGTTGGATATCCTAAGGAAACCAAAGGATATTACTTCTATAACCCAAAAGAGAACAAAGTATTTGTTGCTCTACATGCGGTTTTCCTTGAGAGGAATTCCTAAATGCAGTGTTTAGTGGGAGGAAAGTAGAACTCGATG
Source organism: Zanthoxylum bungeanum (assembly GCA_019454045.1). Lineage (NCBI taxonomy): Eukaryota > Viridiplantae > Streptophyta > Magnoliopsida > Sapindales > Rutaceae > Zanthoxylum > Zanthoxylum bungeanum. Next base: position 18,797 of record SKCR01000044.1, read on the forward strand.
AAAGTCGTAGTGATACTGTTCCTGGCAATGAATCGAGAACGGAACATGAACAGTCCATCCAGGATGAGACTGAACCACAATCTTCAATTACACAAGGACTACGTAGGTCGGAGAGAGTCAGGGTAATACCTGAGAGGTATGGATTCCTGATCTCACCTCATGTAGATATTAATCTTATTGAGGATACTGAACCGGCTACGTATGAAGAAGCGATACAAGGTATCGAATCCACTTTATGGCAAGAGGCCATGAAGGCCGAAATGGATTCCATGTATACCAACCAAGTTTGGACACTGGTTGATGCACCAGAAGGCGTAAAGCCTATTGGATGCAAATGGGTCTTCAAGAAGAAGACAGACATGGATGGCAACGTACAAACGTACAAAGCTAGGCTCGTAGCGAAGGGGTATCGTCAACAACTTGGAGTTGATTATGACGAAACTTTCTCACCCGTTGCCATGATTAAATCCATTCGGATAATGCTTGCAATAGCTGCATATTACGATTACGAAATATGGCAGATGGACGTTAAAACCGCTTTCCTTAACGGAAACCTGTTGGAGGATGTTTATATGCAACAACCTGACGGTTTTATCGCACCAAGACTTGCAAACAGGTTTGTAAGTTAAATCGGTCCATTTATGGACTGAAGCAAGCATCGAGGTCATGGAACCAACGTTTTGATGAGGTCATAAAAGAATATGATTTCATTCAAAACGTAGATGATCCTTGTGTATATAAGAAGGTTAGTGGGAGTGCACTGACTTTTATTGTCCTTTATGTCGACGATGTATTGCTTATAGGCAATGACATTCCCATGTTAACGTCGGTGAAAGCTTGGCTTTCATTGAAATTCTCCATGAAAGATCTGGGAGAAGCAGCTTTTATTCTAGGAATAAAGATCTACCGGGATAGATCTAGAAGGCTACTTGGACTCTCCCAGAGTACATATATTGATAAAGTGTTGAAGAGATTCAACATGGATCAGTCCAAGAAGGGACTGTTGCCAACATCACATGGCGTCTTTCTATCTAGGGACATGTGTCCTAAAACACAAGATGAGAGAGAGACAACATGAGTCGGACTCCGTTCGCCTCGGCAGTCGGATCGATCATGTATGCCATGATATGTACACGACCTGATGTGTCCTATGCTTTGAGCATGTGCAGTCGATATCAGGCCGATCCAGGACAGGATCACTGGATGGCGGTTAAGAATATCCTTAGGTATCTTAAAAGAACTAAGGATGTTTTCTTAATCTATGGAGATGGAGAACTTGAGGTATCTGGGTATACCGATGCAAGTTTCCAAACCGACAGAGACGACTTCAAGTCGCAAATCGGGTACATATTTTGCTTGAATAACGGCAAAGAACGGAGCAGTGAGCTGGAAATCTTCCAAGTAAGATACTGTTGCCGATTCAGCAACTGAAGCGGAGTACATTGCAGCAGCTGAAGCAGCAAAAGAGGCAGTTTGGATCCGTAAATTCCTAATTGGATTAGGAGTAGTTCCGTTAGCAGCTGAGCCCGTTCCATTGTATTGTGACAATAGCGGGGCTATAGCACAGGCTAAGGAACCAAGTCTCAACGATCCAAACAGTTCGTACATCAACGATCCCGAAACTGTTCTTCGATCGCGTGAGATCATACATCGTGGCGATGTGAAGATCGAGAGAAGATCGCATCAGAGGATAATATTGCAGATCCGCTGACGAAGGCTATTCCTCGGGAAAAGTTTGAGGAGCGACATGTACATAGTTCAGGTATTAGATGCTTGAGTGACTGGCTATAGGCCAAGTGGGAGATTGTTAGACATTAATGACCCATAGCGTCACTATTTTGTAAATGATATTTATTATTGTACAAAATTAACTATGTAGTAATGAAATTGCCTTTTCCGTTTTGTAATTTAATTACTTTGATATATAAATTGTAAAAGTCCCTATGATTAGTTCCGGATTGTGATGATATGAGACAGTATCAATCCATAAAGGTTTAATCATTAAATATCCCTAGTCGTAGTATTATCGAGATTGGACATCGATAATGCGGAATAGACTAGTACTGCACTTGTGCATGTTGTGAGGGCACAACGGCATAGTTCTCATATATTTAAGTATTGGATACTTATGCAAGTGCGGTAGGAGGTTGTGTTTTACCGATGGTACGGAAAACAGCTTCGCTCTGGATAGACCCCGCGGAGTCCCATTGGTAGTATGTCTGCGTGTCTATGGGAGTCCGCTTCAGGGTAGGTGCATATGATCTTAACCTGAGATTTGCATCGCTAGTACTACGATTACGACAATCGGTAAAATTTAGGTTTGGTGGTCCAGGGCTTTAACGGGTTCTGTGTATACCTCTTCTGGGTTTATCGAGAATCGTAGTGTACTGGGTGTGATGTCAAGATGGAAGTATCACTTCAGACATATGAGATGATGATCGCGAGGGATACAGAACTAGTACTCTATAATGGTTGCAACCATCGGGATAATATGACTAGGTCAGGATTAATCCGATTCAAAGAGACTGGTTGTTTGATGTCCGATGTGTGTATCGTACGGGGCAGACACATATCCAGCCCCAGCCTTACATGTGATCATCCGATACTGGTTCGATATACACTATACTACGGTATACTACGCCTGTTATAGATCTAATATTCCAGTAAGAATATTTCTAGAGAATTGGGTAGGCATGGCGTTTTGCTGCTAGAAGCTAACCTTGTCTTGTAAATCGGTAAAAACGTAGTACTTGGTACGTACGTGTTCGAATAGTTCGACAACCGGATTTACTGCCAACATATCTAGAGGTCTCTTGGGTCGCTTCCCGAGATTCACCAATGACGTATGATTCAAACTCGATTAATCTTGGATTAATTACGGAGAGACTTTATATTGGATAAAGTACTATATAAAGAGAGAGAACGATTAATTTAGAATTAATCGTAAAATTATTATATTCGATATAATAATCGGAATTCGATTTCGACGCGAAATTAAAATTAGATTTTAATTCGGGCAAACGAGTTAATTTAGAATTAATTCGTTAGCGACGTAAATAATAATTTCGCTAGGCGCAATTATTTATTAAATTCGATTTAATTAACGTCGCGACGTAAGTTCGATATTTCGGAAATATCGGATCCGAACGCGTGAGTGCACGTGGGCCCACTTTCATTTGGAAAGTGTGGGGCCCACATGACACATGGCATTATTTACATTATTTAATTGATTGATGTAATGCATGAAGATAGTGTACAAAGCACTCAAGGGTATTGCATGGAAATTGAGTGTTAGACACTCTAAGCCTTTGCATGGTTTGTGTCATAAATATATTATTATTTAATAATTATTATGACATAAATATAAATTGATTTTTGAGACAAAAAAATCAGATCTTCCTCCTCTCTCAAATTACCGAAACAGTGGGCATTGTTTTGGCTCTCCAATTCTTCATTTGTTTTGTGGCAAGACAAGAAGAAAGTGTACTTGTTTGGAACTCTAATACACAACTTTGGCTAGCAACATCATGGGATCATACAAGGTGTTATGGGAAACTCATCTTAGAGCTTGGAAGGATCAATATTAGCTTGGAGCTTCTCTTTTCTGCTTGGCCGAATCCTTCACTGCACAAAGGAGCAAGTTTTGTTTCATCAAACGCATCCACATTCCGTTTTTGTGAGTATTGATTCCGCCATACTTCAATATAGTTCATTCTTTTATATATATTTTGCTTGTGCTTTTGATCTTGGGACATGGATTAGATTTCCAACAGCATGATTAGGCTGTTAGCATGTTATTTGGTTAATAGGTTCATGAGATAGTACTCAAGCATGATTAGGTTGTTCTTAATTTTCCATATCATAGGATTGAAATATGTTCATGAGATTGCCATGTGATGTTGCATGTTGTGATGAACTTGTTGATGTATGCATATGAATTTAGAAGCATGATATTTTTGGAAATAAATGTTATTTAAGCCTGGTTAAATTATTACATAAATCCTTTTATTACAAGTGACATAAGTAAGGGACCATTCCGAACCCAACGGTTTGAGGTTTTCCCTTGCGAGGGGTGAGTGCGGCCTTAAATCTCATTTTCCCGGTTCACACCGTGTGGCGACTCCATTACTCTCCGGTTTAGTCCCCCGTGGCTACTCCGTACTACCAACTAGGCCGCGAGTCCAAGACAGAAAATCGTCGCCCATGTAGCTGTGTGTTCCCACAGTCTGGCGACTCCACTGGGGATAGAGAATCGCCCCGAAATATTGTCTTGTAATGTTTGGATTTATGTTTTAATTGACCGTGTCTATAGTGGATAAAGTGAGGGTTTAATCAAAGGCACTTTAAGGCTAGGTAATGGTTTGGTGTCTTCCTTCACTCACTACCTTTCTAGAAGGAAAAGTTGTGAAGGCACCTAGATAGCCTTTTACTCGTAGCCTTTTGTGATGGACTAATTTGGAGGACTCGTTGTTTATTCCTGACAACAAGCGATAATAGCCTAAGAGGCTTGGGAATTTAAGTGAGCCTCGCTCCACCTTCCCTATGGGGAATCTACAACGGGAAATCCATTTGACAGTCCGTCACACACCATAGCTCATTGGCACGTACCTTAGTGTATAAAAAAGGGTGCGCTCACTTGGTTTCTCGAACCCTTGAGTAGGGAGACCTAGTTGTGGGCCATCATTCGCCGGTGAGAGCCTTTGTCTATACTCTTACTAACCCACCCATAGACCGGGTTGGCTAAAGTAACAATTATTTCCTTGAATATGTGCTTGTGGACCATCCTCATTTGGATGCAGTTGGACTATTGTCAGAAATGCGGGCTTGCTGGGCTATTTAAACTGGGGCAAGTTCGTACCGTATGACTATTAGGCCCAAGGCTTCTGAAATGTTGATGGGCCATTATGTAAAAATTATTATGTTATGTTTGCATTATCTCTCTTCTATGCTTGTGTTTGGGGAAATCGTCGTTTGGATCCATTTGGACCATTTATCATGGGATATGGGCTTGTTGGGCCATTTAAACTGGGACAAGAACGTATTTCATGACTATTGGGCCAAAGGCTTCTAAGTGATTGATGGGCCACTTTGTGATTGTGTTCGGAACGTTACCATTTGGGTTCAGTCGGGCACCTTGTCATGAGATGTGAACTCATTGGGCCATTTAAACTGGGATGGGTTCACTCCTATGACAATTAGCCCGAAAGATTCTAAAATGATAACGGGCCGATTTGCTTGAGAGTTATAATTGATTTAGTATGTTATATATGTTACATGCATCTCATGCACCTCATACATACATATATCATGTTAACACTACCTATGTCTCAAAAAGACATCATAGATACCGTTTGGGTTAGAGAAGGGACAAGACTCACTAAAAGAACAAGTATGAGTGAATCCGATAATGAGGTGTCCCGTATGGATCAGTTAGAGAACGGTCTCGCCAAGATCACTGAACAGTTGCAGGCTTTGACTACTACTATGGCTGGTATAGCTGTGCCCCGTGCCGGGGGAAATTCTGAGAATGTGAGGCATGACGAGCCTTCAAATGGGTTGGGGGATGATACCCCCGCTTTTGATGATGATATGGCAGAGTATGCAGCAGGCAGAGTATCTGGGTCTCAGGCAGAGTTACAAAAGCTTCGGGATCAGGTTGAAACAGTTACCCGCAAAATGAGGGGTAAGAATGAGGATTTGTTAGATTATTAGGCAATGACGTTCGGAGAACAGCTGCCAGCTCAGTTTAAATTGCCCGACATGGCCAAGTTTAATGGGAATGGAGACCCGAGAGTCCATCTGCAGCAATATGTCTCAGTCATGAGTTCAATGGGCCTATCACAGCGCCAAGTCCAAAAGATTTTTGGGATGTCACTCGAGGGGGCACCTGTGGTTTGGTATCATAGCCTTGAGAAGAAGGTTAAGGAAGATTGGAAGGAACTAGCTGATGCTTTTCTGAAGCAGTATGTTATAGACTTAGAAATTGACTTGTCACTCCGTGATTTGGAGAACACTAAGCAGAAGCCGGAAGAAAGCTTCAAGGAGTATGTAGACCGTTGAAGAAGCCAACTTCTGAAAATGCAGAGTCGGCCCTCTGAGAAGGACCAAATCAAAATGATCATCAAGGGCACCAAGCCCTCTATTTATAGTAAGCTGAGGAGGATGACTTCGATGAATTCTGATTTTCGACAGTTGAGGGAAACTGTCATGGATATTGAGGAAGAGGAGGCTGAAAATAGAAAGTCCAATGGCCAGAATAGGCAGACTTTTGGGGGGTATTCTGAGACTAAGCCCGCTACTGCCGAAGTCGCTGCCATCAAGAACCGGTAATTCTCCAACCTTGGTAGGCCTTTGTCGAAGGTATTTGAAAAGTTACAAGGACAAGGAATCTTGAAACCCTTAGAAGGCAAGCCACTTCCGCACCCCCCACCACCACACATAAATGTGAACCTTTATTGTCACTTCCACCAGCTACATGGCCATGACACCGACAACTGCACCCGCCTCAGGCATGAAATTCAAGATCTCATAGATTCCCATAAAATACACAACCCATGAAAAGAAACCATCAACCACCAAGCTTCTCACATGGATGGCAGTGAAGAACCATAGGCCGAGGAAGAAGGCAGTGCTGCGGATGATGGAGATGTTCCTCCTAGTTTATTTGATCCAGTTTTTTAAATGACATTGATTTTGTTACTTTTTCGAACTCTTTTCCTCAATAATAATAAAGACGTTCATTTTGCTGAAACTCTCCTGCAATATGAGTATATTTGAGAAAAGTATTCAACCTTGGTACTACGGAATCCAGTGATGAACACTGGGAACCTTCGAAATAAGCAAACAGAAAAGATAAGATAGACATTCAGAAATTGGGAAATAGAGCGAGTAAAAATATCAGACTTGGAAGGGAATTAGTTCGCCGAGCTGATCAACATAGACAGATTGAAGAAGTAGCTTGTCTGAGGAAGAGAAAGCTAAGCAGTCACCAAGAGAATTGAAGGAAGACCTAGCCCAATAGGATAGGAAACCCAATCATGCATGCATACATACACGTAACATATTTGCATCCTTTTTGTGTTTGTTCTTTTTTGTAATAACAGGTTTCAAAGGAGAAAAAAGAAAGCGCCGAATGCAAGCCAACTAGAAGCAGTAACAGTACAATGTCAGCAATCTTCAGGAACGAATCACATGGGCGAGGCCCATATCATCAGTATCAGTTTGGGATGGATCCCGAGAGTCGATGCCCACATCAGTATCCGTCTGGGGATGAAGCCCAGAATCAGTAGCAGTTAGGGCCGAGGCCCACATCAGCATCAGTTTAGGGCAAGGCCCACAACAACATCAGTTTGGGGCGAGGCCCGTATTAGCATCAGTATCAGTCCTGCCGGGTATGGCATTCTGGGGGCGAGGCCCATATCACTTCAGTATCAGCATTGCCGGGTATGGCATTCTGGGGGCGAGGCCCACATTACATCGGATCAGTTCTGCCAAGAATGGCACTCCGAGAATGGAGATATAGTCCGGGAATGGATAGTTCAAGAATGAACAAGCCGAGAATGGCACTCCAAGAATGGAAACACAGTTCAAGAATGAACAAGCCGAGAATGGCAATCCAAGAATGGAGCAGAGTTCAAGAATGAACAAGTCGGAGATGACACTCCGAGAATGGAGATATAGTCCGGGAATGGACAGTTCAAGAATGAACAGGCCGAGAATGGCACTCCAAGAATGGAAGCACGGTTCGGGAATGGACCACCTTACAGTAACAGTTCGGGAATGGACAACTTACAGTAACATTTCGGGAATGGACATCTCACAGTAACGGTTCGGGAATGGACCAACTTACAGTAACAGTTTGGGAATGGACACCTCACAGTAACGGTTCGGGAATGGACCACCTCATGATAACAGTTCGGGAATGAACATCTCACAGTAACGGTTCGGGAATGGACCAACTCACAGTAACGGTTGGGGAATGGACCACCTTACGGCAACGGTTCGGGAATGGACCACATCACAACAAGGTTCGGGAATGAACCAGGGGTCGCAGCACCTCACCACATAAATCAGCTCAACCCGTGGAGAGTCAAGTGGCAGTTGGCGAGCCAGGTAAGTGAAAATGCATTGCATAACTTTGATAGGATTGTCACTGTTGCACATTACACAAGTCCCATCAAAGTGGGGGCGACTGTAGGCACTGCATGTTTACACATAAGTCCATCTGATGAGTCTCATTTTGGAGACACTACCTTTTAAGTCACGGAGATCACGGAAAACGGACATCGGAAGGGGGAATTCAGAATAAACAAGTTCACTGTCTTCATTGGTGCTGCGTTCGTTAATTCATTCGAACGTCAGACAGATTGCGGACGTTCGTGCCACGTTCGAGGAGGCGTTCGAACGGTGTCGGTAATTCTGGTTTTGCTGCTAGCCTCACATCAAGCCCAATTCGCCCAAGCCTTGGCCCACACACCCAAGCCCACTTAAAACACATATTTAACACATGGTGAAATCAAAACAAATCTAAAAATCACATACCAAATTAAAAAGATATCATACCTAATCTAAACCAATCAATATAATCATACCAAGTTAAAATCAATCAACCAATATATTATTCCCAAACTTAAAATATTGTATGCCTAATCAACATAAACTAAATATTCAACCTTCCCTATCTAGCCAAGATTTGTCCCCCCTCAATCTTGACTTGCCTTATCCAACACCAATCAAATCCCTTTCCTTGTCAAGCCTAACCCTTTGCCTATAAAAAGAACCATTCACCAACCTTCTCAACCCTAGCTAGCTCATACAGATAAGATACACACAACTCACGGCAATAACAAAAAGAAAAACAGAAATAATCCCCTTCATCTCCCCCACTCCACAACCGAAAACAGCAGCCCCTACACCTCCTAAAACAGCCCATACAGTAGCCCTAAACACACTCATAAAACAGCCCCCGAACCACACCATAACATCACCGAAAATCACACCCAAAACAGTAGCCAAAACATCCCAAAAACAGTAACTAAAATACAGCAGCAAAACAGTAGCAGCGGCAGCGAATCAGAGTCAAAATAGCAGCAAAAGACGGAGGACGACGACCCAAAATAGTAAGACAATGAACGAGAGCAGTGAACCAGTGAACCGGAAGAGTTGCAGAGCTTTACCCCTTCCGATCTTCGTGAAACGCGAGTCCGAGAGACGACTTAAAAGGTTAGACCTGAGGTTCTTTTTCATTGGTTTATATTCGTTTATTTTATTATTGAATTTTATTCGCATGAGAGTCGTTTATGGATGCATGTTGTGGCTTGAATGAAATGGAAGAGTGTCAACTCCTGTGGAATATAGGATGGAAACCCAGACGTAAATTCCATAGCCGAATCCGAATGGACGGTAGTGCTGTCTGTACTTGGGATACAACTCCACGTACCACTTGAGTAAAAGGCACCTTCTCTTGTTTTGTGTTGCTTTGGTTTATCTATTTCTTGTTACTTAAATTCTGTATGTCGCTTATTTGTGTATGATATAATCAAGTGCATGGGCTCAGTAAGTGCGATGGAAGGTCCCCTAATCGGAAGGGTTAAAATCCTTCACCACGATGCTTTGCCGCACCGATTGATGTGTGTTCGGTTGAATGCGAGATACGTTCAATCAGACACATTACGTTTAATATTGTTGCTTATTTATGCATGGTTCAATCGAGCGCATGGGCTTAGTAAGTGGAATGAAAGATCCCCTATGGGGAGGGGTTAAAGCCCTTTACCACGATGCTTTGCCGCGCCGGTTGATGTGTGTTCGGTTGGATGCAAGACACGTTCAATCGGACATACTTAGTTGAATATGTTTGTCTTTATGTTTGTATGCATGATGTGATATGAAGCGCATGGGCTTAGTATGTTGGTCTAAAGGTCCTCTCTTTGAGAGATCAAGAGCCCCCAAAAGGCCACCTTTACGGCAGTACTTCACCGTGCCCCCTTTATTTTGTTGTTTACGTATTGCGTCCCATTTCATGCATCAGGTCTGTTCCTGTTCGAACGCGTTTACGAACGCAACTCGAACGCGCATGCATTTTGCCTTATCATGCATCAGGTCTTATTTCTGTTCGAACGCGTTCACGAACGCCACACGAACGCGAGCATTCTGTTTCATTTCCGTTCGAACTCGTTATCAAATGCCATACGAACACGAGCATTCTGTTTCAATTCCGTTCGAACGCGTTATCAAACGCCATACGAACGCGAACCTTCTGTTTACCGTTCGAACGCGTTTACGAACGTTACACGAACGTGCAGACACTGAACTGAGTCTGTCTTATCATATTCATGCATAATTGCCTCTTGGTTGATCTTTCTTGTGTTATATAGCCAACCGTATTATTTGTTTTCCTGCATTTATCCATTCTATGTGTTCTTGGGATTGTATTCAAGCATGATTAGGCTGTTAGCATGTTATTTGGTTAATAGGTTCATGAGATAGTACTCAAGCATGATTAGGTTGTTCTTAATTTTCCATATCATAGGATTGAAATATGTTCATGAGATTGCCATGTGATGTTGCATGTTGTGATGAACTTGTTGATGTATGCATATGAATTTAGAAGCATGATATTTTTGGAAATAAATGTTATTTAAGCCTGGTTAAATTATTACATAAATCTTTTTATTACAAGTGACATAAGTAAGGGACCATTCCGAACCCAACGGTTTGAGGTTTTCCCTTGCGAGGGGTGAGTGCTGCCTTAAATCTCATTTTCCCGGTTCACACCAGGTGGCGACTCCATTACTCTCCGGTTTAGTCCCCCGTGGCTACTCCGTACTCCCAACTAGGCCGCGAGTCTTGGACACAAAAGTGTCGCCCAGGTAGCTGTGTGTTCCCACACCTACCCAATTCTCCAGAAATATCCTTACAGGAATAAAGGATCTATATCAGGCGTAGTATACGTAGTATTGTGTATGTCGATCCTGGAATAGACTAGTATTGCACTTGTGCGAGTTGTGATGGTATAACGGCATAGTTCTCATATATTTAAGTATTGGATACTTATGCAAGTGCGATAGGAGGTTGTGTTTTACCGATAGTACGGAAAACAGCTTCGCTCTGGACAGACCCCGCGGAATCCCATTGGTAGTATGTCTGCGTGTCTATGGGAGGCCGCATCAGGGTAGGTGTATATGGTCTTAACCTGAGACTTGCATCGCTAGTACTTGCGACAATCGGTAAACTTTGGTTGTGGTGGTTCGGGGCTTTAACCGGTTCTGTGTACGCCTCTTCTGGGTTTATCGAGAATCGTAGTGTACTGGATGTGATGTCAAGATGGAAGTATCACTTCAGACATATGGAGATGATGATCACGCTGGATACATAACTAGTACTCTATAAAAGGTTGCAACCGTCGGGACAATATGACCAGGTCAGGATTGTCCGATTTAAAGAGACTAGTTTTTTGATATCGATATATGTTTCGTACGGGGCAGACACATTTCCAGCCCCAGGCCTAACATGTGATCGTTCGAATTATGGATATACGCGATACTGCGGTATACTACGCTTGATAAAGATCTAATATTCCAGTAAGAATATTTCTGGAGAATTGGGTAGGCATGGCGCTTTGCTAGAAGCCAACCTTGTCTTGTAAATCGGTAAAAACGTAGTACGAGGTACGTACGTGTTTAGATTATCCAACGACCGTATTTACTGCCAACATATCCGGAGATCTCTTGGGTCGCTTCCTGAAGATTCACCTATGATGTTTGATTCGAACTTTATTAATCTTGGATTAATTACGGAGAAACTTTATCTTGGATAAAATGCCTTATTAGGAGAGAGAGAGGAGATCGATTAATTTGGAATTAATCGATAAAATAATATATTCGATATATTATTAACGAAATTAGATTTCGACGCGGAATTAAAATCGGATTTTAATTCGGGCAAATGAATTAATTAGAATTAATTCATTAGCGAACTGAATAGTAATTCCGCAAGGCGTAATTATTTAATTCACGTCGCGACGGAAATTCGTTAATTCGGAATTAGCGAAACCGAGCCCGAAAGTGTTTGCGGACACATTCGTATTTTGAATCGAGTGGTATCCGTAAATCGCATCGCGATATCTCATTACTTGATACGAATAGATGATGGATATATCTAGTCACCTTTAAGGGATGATACATTGTCTCTAATCTCAAAGTAAGGTAATGATGGCAAATGATGAATTTTATTTTGGAGGGAAAACCTTTCACGGTTTTTGAAGGGTTTTTTGATTAAAAATTCATTTTGGTATTTGATATCATATTCTTTTATTTTTCATTTTGGTCTCACACGGTTTTTTGAAAACAAATTGAGAACAAAAAAAAAATCAAAGACATAACACTCTCTCCTCTCCTTCTTCTTCACGCAAGCCGTGAGCTTCATCCATGGCAGAAAATTGTTTTCTCCATTTTTGCTAGCAACAAGGGATCAAAAAGGGAGGTGATAGGGAAACGCATTTGGAGCTTGGAGTACTAGAAGATTTGAGGCTTCTCACACTGTTGTTCTTGGTCGAAAACAGCCCCAAGATTTGCAACTTCTATCATTCTTGTTCTTGGCCGCATATCACCCACCTTGGAGGCTCAAGGATCCTCTTCACCATTTTCATCACAAAGCTTTGTAAGTATGTTTCCGCCATCCTTCATGCTTTGCATGTATGTTATTTGTATTTCTATGGCTTATCTTTCTTTGGGACTAATTATAGAAACCAACAATGGTATCAGAGCCATGTTTAAGCCTGAAATACATTAGGGTTAATTGGGGAAAATTGATTGAACCATGTTCTTGTGAAATTGGATGCTAAAGTATGCTTATATGTATGTTATATGATATATTACATGATCAATTTTAAGAAAAATGCATTGGATGATTTTTCCCCAAAGTGGTTGTCTTGGCCGAATGTGGAGGTGCTTCCATTGGTTTGAAATTTTTCATGCACAAGTTATTAGATGACTTAAGCATGATTAAATGTATGATATTTGATGTATTACATGATCAATTTTGAGAAAAATGTATTGGATATTTTTTCCCCAAAATTGATGCCTTGGCCGAATGTGTAGGTCATTTTATTGATTTGGAATTTTTCATGCACAAGTTTATTAGATGACTTAAGCATGATTAAATGTATGATATTTGATGTAATACATGATCAATTTTGAGAAAAATGCATTGGATGATTTTTTCCCTAAATGATGCTTGACCGAAAATGGAGGTCTTTTCACTTTATTGAATTTTTGCTTTCAAGTTCATTAGATGACTTAAAATCAATACGGATAATAGATTAGTGATTCAATTGGATTGAAAAACAAATCGAACCGCAAAAATCTCTCTTGGCCGAATACAACATGACATGTTAAAGGACTTGATTTTTTGTTCAAATAAATGTTAGACAAGTGTTTTGAACAATTGATGATTAATAAATTAAATTGGTGTTTTTTGAAATATTTGGTTTAATGAATTAATCATACAATTACACTTTAATCAATTTAATTTTAAAATTTGGAATATTAAAATTTGATTAGGGACTTTTATGTTTAATTGGGCCTTATGGGCTTGAAATTGATTTTATGGCACTTAAGGGTGATTCCTTATTTGGGCTTGGTAATTGGGTTTGACCCACATTGAAAAAGCCCAAGCCTTTATAAATCAATTGAAAGCCCATCGGACTTTAATTAAACACACATTGGATGTTAGTTGGGCTTGGAGACCCAATTGATAAGATTTAGAATCTAATCTTTAAAAGCACATTAAAAGTGTAAACATTTAATTTGGAATTAAATAAATTGAATTAATATTGAATGCGACTTAAATTGGATTTAACGGGTAGTTCGATATAATTCATGAATTCGTACCTTATGTACTTATTCTCAAACGAGTTGGACTCGCGTAAAATCAAACCGTTGATTGAACATTGGATGATCACTTAAACAAAGACTAATTAATTGGATTAGATTGGTTGTATAGCATGTCTTGAATGAATATACATGTATGTGATGAATGAATAGTGTTATAGCGGATGGATATTAGAAGGGAAAGGGTAATTTTAGAAATTATTGTAAATTAGAATTTATAAATTGGACCTGCGTGTCCAGCCTTATCTCTTTATCACTTTGTATTCTCTTCTCACCTAATTCCCCTCAATGTAAATGAGGTTTCTCTTATTGTATTATGTAATTGGGTAGAAGTAGAATATTACTAGCGGGGAGGAGTGGAAAGGGAGTGATTTGTTCTAGGAACAAATTGTTTACATATCCATCCGTATATCACTATTAATTTATTTTATGCACTTTATGATGTTTTAGAAGCATGCTTAGGGGGGTGTATGATGATGAGACCTAACAAAGATAATAAATTGGTTGCCAATTACGCATAAATCCCTCAATTTATATTAAGCAATTATCCTTCCATTGAATGATTCTTGTTCAAGATCAAAATTGGCATTGGTTTGTTGGCCAAAGTCAAGACCTTTGTCAATTGAGGATGTACTTGAATCATGAGAGTTTTGTTCCACATCGGTGTCTTGTCCAAGTTGTGATTTGTTGGCCAAAGTCAAGATCGCTTCTTGTCCAACGACATTGATTACGAAACTTTCCTTGTCAATGGGTCCCGCTTAACCGGAATCATTAGGTTTGTTGTGCCAAAGCCAAGGCCTAGATGGTTCGGAGGATATGGTTAGGAAAATGTATTAGATACATTGGCATAAGTATATATACATATGTTTTGGACTTGGATGTCCACCTAACGGATCTAGGAATTGGATTGGATCCAATTGATCTTTGAGATCTACCTAGTTAAATAGCATACAATTTGTTGGCCAAAGTCAAGATTGTGTGTTATTTAACGGGATCCTAGCCCACTAGGAAATAGGATTTCCGAGTTCTCAACAGAGGGTTAGAGACTGATAAAAAATAGTGGGAGGCTAGTATTGAATTTGCAATTTCATTCAGATACTTAGCCTTACGCGTCTTTCAAAATTATTTCGTTTAATTAATTAAAATTAGTTGGACTAATTCATGGTTATTTTTCTTGTAACAGTTTGACTGTACCCATTTTATCGTTAACTAGATAGTTGGACTATCGTAGTTGAAATGGCTAGCAAGGTAAATGTCCGAGACATCATCATGGGTGACAATGTCTTTAAGGGGACAAACTTCGCTGATTGGGAAATGAACCTGAGGATAGTCCTTGGGGCTGAGAGGATGTTGTACACTATACAAACACCTCTCCCACCTAAGCCCACTGACCCACTTGAGCTGGAGTTATGGAAAACTCACAGCAATGATTGTGACACAGCTCAGGCTATTATGTTAGCTTCGATGACTCAGCACTTTCGTCGCCAGAATAGGGACTTGGATCCTTATAGTATGATGGCTAGACTTCGAGATCTCCACCGCTCCAACAGGCGGATGGAAAGGTACGAGTTGGTGAAGAAACTCTTCCGCACCCGAATGACTGAAGGCGCATCAGTTGAGGCCCACGGGGCTCAAATGATAGCCGATATTGATGAGTTGGCCAATATGGGAATAGTCTTGGAGGCTGAGCTGACCATAGATTGATCTTACAGTCACTCCTGATAGTTGGAGACAAATCATAATCAACTATAAGTTGATGGATAGGGATGACACTCTGGAGAGCTGTTATCCATTTTGAAGGAGTCTGAAAAAGAACTCCAAAAAAGGGGCAAGCGCGAGGCGCACTTTACATCGACCTCTCAGAGGCCAAAGGCTGGGCCCAAAGCTTCTGGAGGGGTGAGAAGAAGAAGAAACATAAGAAAAAGGGTAAAGGCAAGTTGACAAAAGCTTCTGGGAAGCCAAGGGACAAATCTCAAGATGTCTGCCTCAACTGCGGCAAGAAGGGTCACTGGAAAACGTGACTGCCGAATAGGCAAGGAGACAAGGAGGATATCAAGGCAGCAAGGCACTAGCCTCTGGTATGTTTGTTATTGAGATAAATATGACTACTTCTAGTTTTAAAAATTGGATTTTTGATTCTGGTTGTGCTGCTCATATTGTACTGATTTGCAGGATCTGCAGGATAGCAGGAGCTGGCTTCAGGGGAGATTGATCTACGAGTCGGAAACGGAACTCCAGTTGCTGTTTTGGCTGTAGGGACTTTTGTTTTGGAATTGCCCTCGGGGGTATATGCTTAAACTTTTGAACTGTTATTATATACCTAGTTTGACTAGGAATATCATATCTGTATCTTTGTTAACCCAGAATGGGTACACTTTTGTATTTAGAAACACTGGGTGTTATTTATATAAAAATGATGCAGAAATTTGCACTGCTGTTAGAATAATAGCCTTATATTTTGAATATAAATGAATCTCCTAAACATAAAATAACAAACAAAAGGCTCAAAAAGAGTAATCTAAAAGATGAAGCTTACATGTGGCATTGTCGTCTAGGACACATAAACAAGACTCGCATATCCACACTTTCGAAGAGTGGGTACTTGGACGGATTTGATCTTAATTCATATGATGTCTGCGAATCTTGTCTTTTAGGCAAAATGCCTCTAAAACACCTTTTAGTGGTAAAGGTGAACGTGCCACAGAACTGTTAGCCCTCGTTCATAGTGACGTATGGGGGCCCATGTCTAGCCAGGCTAGAGGTGGATATCATTACTTCGTAACCTTTACGGATGATGCATCTCGTTATGGTTATGTGTATCTAATGAGACACAAGTCGGAAACTTTTGAGAAATTCAAAGAGTTTCGACACGAAGTAGAAAAACAAACAGGCAAGAGTATCAAGACATTGCGGTCGGACCGTGGTGGCGAATACTTAAGTTATGAGTTTCAAGATTACTTGAAAGAAAATGGTATTCTTTCACAGTGGACTCCTCCTGGAACACCGCAATTAAACGGTGTGTCTGAACGGAGAAACCGTACCTTGTTAGACATGGTAAGGTCGATGATGATGAGTCAGACTGAGCTACCAATATCCTTCTGGGGATACGCATTAACCAGTGCGGTACTTATTTTGAATAAGGTTCCGTCAAAGTCTGTTGAACAGACTCCATATGAGAAATGGACAGGAAGGAAACCAGGTTTCTCTTTCCTGAAGATTGGGGATGCTGGGCATATGTTAGACGTTTGGAGGTACCAAACTAGAAACCAAATCAGATAAATGCCTTTTCGTGGGATATCCTAAGGAAACCAAAGGATATTACTTCTATCACCCACAAGAGAACAAAGTGTTTGTTGCTCTACATGCATTTTTCTTGAGAAGGAATTCTTAGATGCAGTGATAAGTGGGAGGAAAGTGGAGCTCGATGAAAATCGTAGTGATACTGTTCCTGGCAATGAATCAACGACAGAACATAAACAGACCATCCAGGATGAGTCTGTACCACAATCTTCAGATACACAAGGACGCGTAGGTCGGAGAGAGTCAGGAAGGTACCTGAGAGGTATGGGTTCCTGATCTCGCCTCATGTAGATATTAATCTTATTGAGGATAATGAACTGACTACGTATGAGGAAGCAATACAGAATATTGATTCCGCTTTATGGCAAGATGCCATGAAGTCCGAGATGGATTCCATGTATGCCAACCAAGTTTGGACACTGGTTGATGCACCAGAAGGCGTAAAGCCTATTGGATGCAGAGATGGATCTTCAAGAAGAAGACCGACATGTATGGCAACGTACAAACGTACAAAGCTAGGCTTGTAGCAAAGGGGTATCATCAACAATATGGTATTGATTATGACGAAACTTTCTCACCCGTTGCCATGATTAAATCCATTCGGATAATGCTTGCAATAGCTGCATATTTCGATTACGAGATATGGCAGATGACGTTAAAACCGCTTTCCTTAACGGAAACCTTTTGGAGGATGTTTATATGCAACAACCTGACGGTTTTATCGTACCTAGACTTGCAAACAAGGTTTGTAAGTTAAATCGATCCATTTATGGATTGAAGCAAGCATCACGGTCATGGAATCATCGTTTGATGAGATCATAAAAGAATATGATTTTGTACAAAACGATGATGACCCTTGTGTATACAAGAAGGTTAGTGGGAGAGCACTGACTTTTATTGTCCTTTATGTCGACGACGTATTGCTTATAGGCAATGACATTCCCATGCTAAGTCGGTGAAAGCTTGGCTTTCATTAAAATTCTCTATGAAGATCTGGGAGAAGCAGCCTTTATTTTGGGAATAAAGATCTACCGGGATAGATCTAGAAAGCTGCTTGGACTTTCCCAGAGTACATATATTGACAAAGTGTTGAAGCGATTCAACATGGATCAATCCAAGAAGGGATTGATGCAATGTCACGTGGTATCCTTCTGTCTAAGGACATGTGTCCTAAGACTAGAAGAGAGAGAGAGATAACATGAGTCGGATACCGTTCACCTCGGCAGTCGGATCGATCATGTATGCCATGATATGTACGCGACCTGATGTTGTATCTGCTTTGAGCATGTGCAGTCGCTATCAGGCTGATCCAGGTGAAGGTCACTGGATGGCTGTTAAGAATATCCTTAAGTATCTTAGACGAACCAAGGATGCTTTCTTAATTTATGGAGGTGGAGAACTTGAGGTGTCTGGGTACACCGACGCAAGTTCCAAACCGACAAGGACGACTTCAAGTCGCAATCCGGGTACATTTTTGTTTGAATAACGGAGCAGTGAGCTGGAAATCTTCCAAGCAAGATACTGTTGTCGATTCAACAACTGAAGCGGAGTATATTGCTGCATCGGAAGCAGCAAAGGAGGCAGTTTGGATCCGAAAATTCCTAATCGGATTAGGAGTAGTTTCGTTAGCTGCTGAGCCCGTGCCATTGTATTGTGACAATAACGGGGCTTATAGCACAAGCTAAGGAACCAATGTCTCATCAACGATCCAAGCATGTTCTTCGGCGTTACCATCTGATTCGGGAGAGATATACATCGTGGCGATGTAAAAGTCGAGAGAAGGTCGCATCGGATGACAACATTGCAGATCCGCTGACGAAGGCTGTTCTTCAGCAAGTGTTTGAACGACAATACATAGTTCAGGTATTAGATGCTTGAGTGACTGGCTATAGGCCAAGTGGGAGATGTTAGACATTATGACCCATAGCGTCACTGTTTTGTAAATGATATGGTATTATTGTACAAAATTAACTATGTGATAATGAAATTGCCCTTTTTCTGTTTTGTAAAAATTTATTAATATATATGGCAAAAGTCCATATGATTAGTTCCGTATTGAGATGATATGAGACAGTATCAATATAAAAGGTTTAATCATTAAATATCCCTAGTCGGAGTATTATCGAGATCGGACATCGATAATGCTCTGACTAGGGATATTTAATGATAAACCTTTTATATTGATACTGTCTCATATCATCTCAATACGGAACTAATCATATGGACTTTTGCCATTAATATATTAAAGTAAATAATTTTACAAAACGGAAAAAGGGCAATTTCATTATCACATAGTTAATTTTGTACAATAATACCATATCATTTACAAAACAGTGACGCTATGGGTCATAATGTCTAACAGATCCAGTATCTGATGATCACGTGCTAGGCCTGGGGCTGGAATTGTGTCTGTCCCATACGAAGCACATGTCGGATGTCTGGTAACTAGTCTCTATAATCGGATATACATGACCTTGTCATAATATCCCGATAGCTGCAGCATTTAAGAGAACTAGTCTCGTATCCTATGTGACCATCATCTCCACTATGACTGGAGTGATACTTCCGTCTTGACATCACACCCAACAAACTACGATTCTCAATATACCCTGCATAGGCGTTCACAGAACCTGTTAAAGCCCTGGATGACCGCAACCAAAGTATATTGATTGTCACAAGTATTAGAGATGCAAGTCGCAGGTTAAGACAAAATACACCTACCCTGATTTCGGACTTCCATAGACACATAGTCATACTACCAATGGAATTTTGAGGAGTCTATCCAGAGCGAAGCTATTTCCCGTACCATCGGTAAAACACAACCTCCTATTACACTTGCATGAGTATCCTATACCCAAATATATGAGAACTATGTCGTTCTGCCCTCACAATGCGCACAAGTGTAATACTAGTCTTTTACGTATTTATCGATGTCCAATCTCGATAATACTCTGACTAGGGATATTTAATGATTTATCCTTCGTGGACTGATACTGTCTCATATCATTCTCAATCTAGGAACAAATCATAAGGACCTCCTATCATTTATATATCTAGGTGATCTAATCACAAATCATAAGAGTGCAATCTCCTATGTCACATAGTTAATTTTTACAACAATATCATGATATGTATAAATAGTGACGCTATGGGTCATAATTGTCCAACAGTTCAGATGCCATACTTCATGAATGAAACATGCAGCATTTAACAAGCATTATCCAAATGGATTTAACCATGGCAACGAGTAAAAGGTTTCGTCGTAATTGACATAATGTTGATAACGATACATTTTCGCTACAAGCCTAGCTTTATACGTTTGTACATTGCCATCCATGTTTGTCTTCCTTGAAGACTCATAAAGTACCAATAGGCACAATGCCTTCCGGTACATGGAATCCTTTTCGGACATCCTGGCACTTTGCCATAATAGGGAGTTGATACCTTGTATCACTTCCTCATACGTAGTCAGTTCATCTTCCTCAATAAGATTGACATCTACTTGAGGCGAGATCAGAAATCCATACCTCCCAGGTTGTTTTCTGACTCTCTCCGACTTACGCGTGTAGGCACTACATTTTTGCATGTAAGTCCCGATGATGAGCCTCGTGCGGAGGCACTACCTTTTAAGTAGCGGACACTACAAGAAAAAAGGCCTTTACTGACACTAAGGTTAGTGACACTAGGCTAAAAGTGTCAGAAACGACGTGTAAATGGGCCTATTTCCGGTGTTTTTCACTTAAATATCAATAATTACTGACACTATGGTATCAGCGATTTTAGTGTCAGTAATTACTATTACAATAGTATCAGTAAGAAATAAAAAAAAAAAAAAATGCGTAGTCGTCTGGAGTCGAACCAACACCTCACGGAAGTGACGTTTTTCGCATCTTATTTTTGTAATGCTGTGCGGGAAGTGATCGAGTGAGTAATCGTGGGCTTTCAATTGAAACAAAAAATTTGCTTCTTCCGTAGCACTAAAACTAATCCTTAATTTTTTTCTTCATAAAATGAAACCCTAGCCCTTTCAACTCTTAAATCGACGGTGATAGGCTCGTTGAAGCCTCTGCTTCCTAAACAAAACCCTAACTTATTTCAACTCTGATTTTAGCCATTGCAAGATTATATTTTTTGATGTGGTAATTTGAGTTTTTGATTTTGTTGAGAGATTTGCAACTGGGTATTGATTTCAATTTTCTTGTAGCGTGGATAGCATCAAGAGAGGAGCACCGATTTTCATTGGAGCTCTATGAACTGCTGTTTTGTTTTGGCACTATTCGCAACTTATAGTGAGCTGCTATGTCCTCTTCTTCAATAATGAAGACATTGAATAAATTTCTTGCAGATAATGAGTGAAATTAATGGTGGTTATGGTTGATGTAGGAGCACATGCAGAAATTGAAGGATGAAATTAGTGAAAGGAAGTTCAAATACGAGTTCTGTTGGAGCTAATTCTATTCAAGGCAAATTCGTTTTACCCATATTTCCTTATTATTATTTTATCATTCATTGATTTATTTATTTTTTATTTTTTAGGTAGTTTAGCAAATAGATTTTACTATGTAAATATGAATTGTTATGCCATCATTGAGTTTATAATGCGTGTTTGGGATTGAGGTGTTGTGGGGTGGAATCACTAGCTACAGAAATTTAAGCGGATGTTAAACATTAGGCATTAACTATCGAGTAGAAGTGGGCGTTTACAAAATACATTAGATGTTATGCTTTCAAAGTTAGGTTGAAACACAACAGTCTCAGATGGGTAGATTTTATCTCGGTGGCTCTTACGAGATAGAGCCCACAGTAATGGAAAGAAAATGTGAGCATTTTATAGTGCGTAAGCAATGTAATGATCTGTTTGTTTGATTTTGTTTAATTGTGTGGCAGGCAACAAGGTGAATAACATTGATGTTGTTTATACTGGCCAAGTTGGTTTCCACAATCCGAAGATTGTGAGTATGTCCCTTTGTTATGTGTGTGTGCGTTATTTCTATGACAGTTTTAAGCTTTGAGACTTGGTTGCTTTTATGGGTTGAGTGTTTGTGGATGGATAGATGTTTGTCCGCTTTTGAAGCTTAATATAGGTTCGGGCGGGTGGTGAAAGTGGAAAAGAAAAGAAAATAAATAATGATTGTTAATAGACTGAACAAAACAAAGGTGGAAAGGAAACCTGGTCTGAAAGGTAAATATTGATCTCAGCTTCTTTTATTAAATCTTAGATTTCGATTGCTTCTCACACAACTTTTGCGTGTTTATTTCATTTGTCCTCATAATGTTCTTCTATTTACTGTTTATTCTTTTTGTTTCCATTTGCTCATGATCATTTCTTTATGGTGTATTGTTTTCTATTTCAGATTTTACACTGTCTAGGACAATGGAAAATATGATTCTTTTTTCCCTTCCTAGACTATGAACATTGTCGAATTTTGTTGGAATGACTTTGCTGATTAAATTTGGCTATTTGAGATGTTTGATGACGCCTCGCTTCTGCTAAAAACTAATATGCTACTAAAAGCTTACTAAGCTATCTTGTTCTGTCATGGCCTGAAGATGCTAGATTTGATAGTTTCTTTCAGATTTTGCTATATTTCATGTCCAGCACTCCATTGTTAAAAAAAAGGTTGAAATTCTTATGCATATGCTATAAATGATGGTTGGAAAATGAATCATTTTTAAAAGAAAAACTTAGATTTACAAGCTGTATTTTGGTTAAGATTGAATTTCCTGTTTGTGATTTTCTTCATCTAGAGCTAGGATTGAATGTCCTCTCATGGTTTTGAGTCTATATAAAAGATGTTATTTGAATAAGTGAATTACTGAGAATTGTCTGCTAGAACTTTGGTTTGAGGCACTTGCCCAGACCCCCGAGTTTCCTATTTCTCTTAGGGTTTTTGGAAGGTTGCTATTATTTCTGTTTGCACACAAGTGATTCTTGCATTAAATTTTCTATTTTATTTAGAGTTTAAAGCCAATTTACTTGCTTTGTTATCATTATCTTGAATCAGATGCAAATCTTATGAGAAAGCAAAGAAGAAATTGACAATAATTGAGGCTCTCAATATCTTACGATTGCGTTAAAGAGATTTCAGGTACTTTTTCAGTCGAGCGTCATAGTTTACGTTGTGCTGTTAACAGTTTCTCATTAATTTTCTTCATGATGCAGTTGGGTAAATTTGGAAAGCTTAATAAATCCATTAAGTTCCTAAAAATACTGGACTTGTCACCATATATGAGTGAGACAAGTGATAAGCTGCCTATATACAGGCTTTATGGAGTTGTGGTCCACTTGGATATCATGAATGCTGCCTATTATTTCACTTTCATGGTCTTGGCTAATATTTTGTAGAATTTGACTTTATTTGTGTCATTTTCTCTCTTATCTTAGGTACTATCAAGTCTTGAGATTTCAAGTGCTCAACCAACTGGTAAACTGCAACCAACAGTCACTGTGCACAATAAGAGCGACTCCCTTCAGTCCCCTATAGATATTACAAATGAGAAGCTAGTTCATTCAATGAATAGTTTCATTGTTGGTATGGTTATTGTCAATAAGTGCTTTATGTGACAAAAATTAGATTAGGGTTATATTTTGTATTTTTATTTGGATGTATTTAATGTTTTTATTTATGAAGATATCGATTTTTTTTGGAAGTCCATCTAATTCTTAACATTTGGTTTATAATTTCAGATTTTGTGCCATATATCATATTGTTGGGGGATTGTTGCAGGCTTCTCAACAAGTATCATGAATTTTGGTGGGGGCATGACATTTTGATGGGACTTTAAGAGTAGTTTTTGAAATATATATATGTTAATTTAAAGATTGTCTATGGAGTTTTTGTATTCATCATGTGATACTGTTGAATTGATTAATACGATTAATCTATTATATTGCGAATTTTATATAAATGTAATTTTTAGTTTTTTATTTCATTGAGTTGGTATATATATATATATATATATATATATATATATATATATATATTTTATGATTAATTTAATTACAAAAAATAAGAAATATAATTGTGAAATAACGTGTCAATAATTTACTGACACTAAAATAGTGTGAGAGATTACTGATACCATAGTGTCAATAATTTTCTGATACTACAGTATTAACGTTTACTGACACTAAGAATCACTGACACTAGAAACTAGTGTCAGTGATTTCTGGCTGCGGCAACACTGACACATTTATATAGTGTCAGTAAAACCCTTACTGACACTAATTTAGTATCAGTAAAAGCTTTTTTTCTTGTAGTGGGAAGTCGCGGGAAATGGATACCGGAAGGGAAAAGTCAAGAATTGACATATTGTTGGATTTAATTCACTCGCTTATCTTCAGGTTTGCTCGTTAGGCCTCTGTTTTAAAATTTATCCCCGGTCCGAACCTTAAACCAAAACCCTAACACACACCACTACCCACACAAATTCAACAAATCAATTAATTAAACCTACCCACATGCCTCACGTCACTACACAAATCCAACAAAACAAATAAGACACATCACAAACAAAATAAACTCATTAAATAAACCAAAGCAACTCCCCCACGTGAACAAATTAATTGAACCCCACTCACTAGCACCTCACGCCCAACACTTCACACAAGAAATAAAACCAATTAAATAAACCTAAATTTTCTCTCTCCTTCACACACAAATTCCACAATGCACATTTCTCACATTACCAAGCAACAAATAACAAGTCACAAGCCAAACAAAGCAAACAAATCCCAAGAAGCCAAAACACTCACATCACTTTAGCACCTCACGTCCAAATTCAACAAAACACACATCCCTTTTCAAAAGCCACTCTTTCCATTAAATATATTGCCCCCTTAATAAATGATCCAACACTCCCACCTTTCACCAAATAACGAAAACATTAATTAGCCTCACTCTCCACCTCAACCCCCTCCATTATATAAGAAACCAAAAACCTCACGTCCCCGAGAGAGATAGACACACGTAAACGACCCACAAAAACACAGCCCCTCATCAACATGAGCAGCCCTCACGTACCCATTCACTTCTCAAAACCCTAGTAGTCCTCACATCCCTTGCAAATAATGCACATACACAGCATCAACAAGCAAGTAGCCAGCTCACTCACACTCTCAACAGCCACACATTCATCACACAAAGAATCACAACTCCCATAACCTCTCTCGGCTCCCTCTCCCTTCTCTCCATGATCACGACACTAACACCAAATGAAACCTTAACTCAGCAAGATAAAATACTCCAAAACAATAAGCCCTCACTTCTCTCGACTAAGCTACCTCATGCCATTATCCTTCACAACAAGCCCATAAGGCAACGACCCTGCTCACGCAGACCCCATAAACAACACACTCAATAACCTGCGACTCACCATGAAGACCACTGCAGCCTCATGCAGCCCCCTGACCTACACCTAAACCGCACCATAATAAGCCCTGAAACAACCTTCATCTATGCAACAAATAACCCCTGAAACCAACAGCCCTTCACGCTTAAAGACCCCATCAACAACCCTCAAACATAGACTGCAGCTCACGCCCAAAGCCCTCAAAACAACACTCAAACACACATTGCCATTCACGCCAGTAGCCTCCTGAAACCAGTTCACCACTCATGCCATTGCACTCCAACAGCCCTTAGCTATTCACGCAAATAAGGCCCTTTAAACAGCCCTACACCTCACGTAAATACTGCCATTGCATGCAGCCCATGTACATATAAAAATAGCCTCCACAAATTGCCCATATTTCATGCCACAAACAACCACAAAAACAGTCCAAAAAATTACCCTAAAAACCGTCTCCAAACAGTGATCGAAAATAATCACCAAAACAGCAGTCCAAACAGCGAAGCAAACAGAGAAAAAAGTGTTTGAAAATAGTGAGTGAGAACAGAGAAAGCAGTGAGCAGAAACCGCGAGTGAAAATATAGAAAATAGCGAACCAGAGAAAATAGAGAAAACAGCGAACCCGAGAATAGCGGAAATAGTGAACCAACGGAAATAGTAGAAACAGTGGACCCAAGAAAACATCGGAAATAATGGACAAGTAAAAACAACAAAATGATAACCATTCCGACACCGTTTTGAAACGCACTCCCTAAGAAGCGACTTAAAATGTAAGACCTGAGGGCACCTTTTATTATATTTTATTTTGTTTTCCCGGACACGGCTTGCTCGGTTGAAGTAGAATACGTCCAACCGGATATGCTGTTGGTAAAATTTCTAAGGTCCCAAGATCAAATCAAGACATGAAATAATGCATGAATACATCAACGGAGGTAGCGGAATACTCACATTGATCGGTTATGTCGATTTGAAGACGAATCAAGGCCAAAAACGCACTGCCCTTCACGCCAACTGCAACAGTCCACTGTCCTTGCAAAACAGAATTTCGGGTCTCAAAACGAAGCTCCAAACTCCATCGGATGAGTCCCGCCTCATGGTCGAACCTCCCTACCACCTTCGCAAGACTTGTAAGTGTGCTAGCACTTGATTTCTCACCATGAGAAACCACTCTTGGCTTCCCTTTGTTCACGCCATTTCTGGTTCCAAACCAGTGAAGATTTTCTTCATTTGGGCGTGAGAGAAGAGAGAAATGAGAGAGAAGAAGTTTTGTGTTAAGTTTTTAAAATGATTTACCAAAAATCAATTTATATTTATGCCATAATTTTTATTAAATTAATAATAAAATTATGACACAAAACATGCAATGGCTTAGAGTGTCAAACACTCAAACTCCATGCAATGACATTGAGTGCAATGTACACAATCTACATGCAAAGCATTAGAATGACATGTGTCATGTGGGCCCCACACGT
The DNA here is from genome assembly GCA_019454045.1 of Zanthoxylum bungeanum. Classification (NCBI taxonomy): domain Eukaryota; kingdom Viridiplantae; phylum Streptophyta; class Magnoliopsida; order Sapindales; family Rutaceae; genus Zanthoxylum; species Zanthoxylum bungeanum. The sequence goes on from SKCR01000044.1 coordinate 45,810, forward strand.
TTCCAAATGAAAGTGGGCCCACGTGCACTCACGCGTTCGGGTTCGATATTTCCGAAATACCGAGCTTACGTCGCGACGTTAATTCAATCGAATTTAAATAAATAATTGCGCCTGGCGAAATTATTATTTACGTCGCTAACGAATTAATTCTAAATTAACTCGTTTGCCCGAATTAAAATCTAATTTTAATTCCGCGTCGAAATCTAATTTCATTTAATATATCGAATATATTAATTTATCGATTAATTCCAAATTAATCGTTCTCTCTCTTTAGACGACATTTTATCCCGGATAAAATATCTCCGTTATTAATCCTAGATTAATTTTCTCTCTCTTCTATTATAATCCCAGATTATTCAAGAGTGCGAGTTGTGCGTCATCGGTGGATTATCGGGAAGCGACCCATGAGATCCCCGGATAATCTGGCAGTAAATACGGTCGTCGGAGTATCCGAATCACGTACGTACCAAGTACTACGTTCTACCGATTTACGAGACAAGGTCGACTCCTAGCAAAGCACCAAGTCTACCCAATTCTCCGGACATATCCATTAAAGAATATTAAGATCTGTATCAAGCGTAGTATACTAATGTATTGTGCATATCGGCCCAGTATCGGATAGTCACGTGCTAGGGCTGGGGCTGGATAAGTGTCTGCCCCGTCCGAAACACATATCGGATGTCTGGTAACTAGTCTCTATAATCGGATATTCATGACCTGGTCATAATATCACGATTGGATGCGCATCTCTTAAGAGCACTAATACCGTATCCTGCGTGACATCATCTCCACTATGACTGGAGTGATACTTCCGTCTTGACATCACATCCAATACACTACGATTCTCAATATACCCGGCATTGGCGTACACAGAACCGGTTACAGTCCTAGACGACCTCAACTAAAGTATATCGATTGTCGTAAGCATTAGCGATGTAAGTCTCAGGTTAAGACTATACACACCTACCTTGATTTCGGCCTCCCATAGACACATATTCATAATACCAATGGGATTCCGAGGGGTCTATCCAGAGCGAAGCTGTTTCCCGTACCATCGGTGAAACACGACCTCCTATCGCACTTGCATAAGTATCCAATACTTATATATGAGAACTATGCCGTTGTGCCCTCACAACGCGCACAAGTGCAATACTAGCCTATTCCGCATTATCGATGTCCAGTCTCGATAATACTACGGCTAGGGATATTTAATGATTAATCCTTCGTGGACTGATACTGTCTCATATCATCTCAATCCAGGAACTAATCATAGGGACCTCTCTTCATTTATATATCTATGGTGATCTAATCACAAATGATGAGAGTGCAATTTCCTTATTACATAGTTAATTTGCTACAACAACACAATGATCTGTGCAAATAGTGACGCTATGGGTCATTTTGTCCAACAATCTCCCACTTGGCACATAGCCAGTCACTCGAGTGTCTAACACCCGAACTATGTACAATTCGCTCAAATTGCTGAGGAAAGGTTTTCGTCAGCGGATTTGCTTAATTATCGTCTGACGCGATTTACACGATCATCACATCGCCACGATGTATGATCCGAACGAATCAGATGATATAGAAGTATATATCTGGATCGTTGATGAGACCTTTAATTCTTTAGCCTGTGCTGACGCCTAGCTCAGCTGCTAACAGAACATATCTAATCTAATTAGATTTATTATCGATCCAAATGGCTTCTATTGCTGCCTCAGCTGCAGCAATAATCCACATTTGTTGTTTATTCGGCAGCAGTTATCTTGCTCGGAATATTTCCAGCTCACTGTCCCGTTATTCAAACTTTATAGTACCGTAGTATTTAATCGTTTTGAAACTTGCAGTAGTGATCCCAGTCACTTCAAGTTCTCCTTCTCCATAGTTTAAGACAACATCTTTAGTTCTCTAAGATACTAACAGATGTCCTTAATTCAATCCAGTGACTATCACTTGGATTGACCTGATTGTGACTCCATATGCTCGAAGCGTATGAGACACCAATACAAGTACATTTTAAATGTACAATTTCCCAGAGAGTGTTAACAACTCCAAATCTATCCCAGTAGATCTTTATTCCTTGAATAAAGGTTGTTACTCCCCAGAATTCTACGGAGAATTTCTATTGAAAGAATATCTATGAAAGCCAAGCTTTCACCAATTGCTTTATGGGAATTTCACTGTCAGTGCGCTCTCCCACTAACCTCCTTATATACACAAGAATTATTTCGTTTTGAGTTAAATCATAAACCATTATGATTATTTCAAAACGTCAGTTCCAAGAACCTTATGCTTGCATCAATCCAAACATGGATCGAATAACCCGCAAACCTGGTTTGTCGGTTATACAAAATCGTCAGGATGTTGTAAACATCCTCCAAAAGGTTTCCTTTTCAGGAAAGCGATTTTGATTTATAACTGACATATTTCATAAATGAAATATACAGTTATCAACAAGCATTTCAAAATGGACTTACCATGGCAACAGGTAAAAGGTTGAACCGTTATTAACACAATGTTGATAACGATACCTTTCCGTCAAAAGCCTAGCTTTGTAAGTTGGTATGTTGTCATCCATGTATGTCTTCCTTGAAGACGTATAATGTACCATAGGCACAACGCCTTGTGGTACAACAACTAGTATCCATAATAGTCGTTATACATGGAATCCATTTCGGACTCATGGCACTTTGCCATAACAGGGAGTCGATACCTCGTATCACTTCCTCATAACGTAGTCGGATGGTACACCTCCATAAGATTGACATCTTAATGAGGTTAGATCAGAAACCCATACCCTAGGTTGTTTTCTGACTCTATCCGATCTACCCGATTTCTTGTGTATTTGAAGATTAATGGTACAGATTCATCATAGATGAATTGTTTGTGTTCCATTAAGGACTTCGTGCTATGAATAGTATTACTCTCGATGATTTTCATTGAGTATCACTATCCTCCCACTGACCACTGCATATCGGTATTCCTCTCAGGAAAACCGCATGGTGAGCAACAATCACATTGTTCTCATGTGGGATTTATAAGTACTATACTTATGGTTTCCCTTAGGATAACCTATATTGGCACTATCCAATTTGGGTTCTTAGTTTGGTATCATCCAAACTTTATGCCTGGCATACCCAAATTATCAGGAATGAGAAACCTCGTTTCTTTCCTGTTCATATATCCTATATGATATCTGTCAAACAGATTTATATGGAACCTTATTCTAAATAAGTTTTGCACTGTTAATACATATCCTGTAGAAGGAAATAGTAGCTCAGAGCGACTCGTGATAAACCTTATCATGTCCAACAAAATTCGGTTTTAGTTCAGACACACCGTCTAACTGACGTGTCTCGGGAGGAGTCCTCACATGAAAGAACACCGTACTCTTTCATTTATATTGAAACTTACTGCTTAAGTATTTTCCATTTCGGTCTTACCGTGGCGGAATAACACTATAGCCGATCTGTTTGTTTCTTCTTCGTGTCGAAACTCAAAAGTTTCTGATCTGTGTTCTTCAAAAGAAACACATAACCACAACGTGATGCTACACATCCGTTAAGGTCACGAAATATTCATGTTCACATCTAGCCTAGCTAGATATGGGCCCACTTACTTCACCATGAATAGGGCTAACAGATCGGTGGCCCTTTTACTATTACCAAGTAAATAGTATTTTAGGTTTTTACCTAATAAACTAGATTCGTAGACCTTATTTGAATAGTCAAATCAGTCCTAGTACCCACTCTTCAAAAGTGTGGATATACGAGTCTTGTTTAATTGTGTCCTAGACAACAATGCCACAAATAAGTCTCTATTGATCAAATCAATTTGAGCTATTTATTTGTCATTTTATGTTTGAGATTTTATTTATATTCAAAATATAAATTATGTTATTTACATCTAATGTATTTATCTCAGTATCATCTTTATATAATGAAACACTTTAGTGTTCTAGAATATAAAGGTTTTATCCGCATCGGATTAAACACTGATATAGAGATAATGTCTCTAGTCAAACTAGTTACATTATAACATTTCCTAATTTAAGTACATACCCAAAGGGTAGTTCCTAAACTTAGGTATCTACGGTCGAAACAGCGACTTTCGTCCCGTTTCCAATTCGCAGAGAAATCTCGGCTTGAAGCCAGTATCCAGCTCACAGCGGATTCTGAACGTCAATACATATATGTATTATGTACCACACTAAGTATTTAAAATCCAATTTTAATACTAGTAGTAAACATAACTTTGACAAATATTTTTAAAGTTAGAGCCTCGCCCTTTCTTTAATTCCTTCGTGTCTTCCATATCCAAATGGTAGTCACTTTGGGATATGTCAATTACCTTTTCAATATTTCACAAACCTTTGGCCAAGCCTTGGGTTTTAAATATCGAAATGATGTGCACCTTGTGCTACATGCCCAATTGCAAACTTTGACTTTTCTCCCACTAGAATGGTCAATTAATTGCAATTTTAATACTTTTAAATCTAAAGATAGATTTATTGTAAGTATATTAATTAAGCACTAAAGTCATCATCACATAAATCTTCCAAAGATTTTATGCTCTACTATTTGCTTAATTATGGGCTTAGTCATAATAAGTTATTTTATCAAATAAATTAACCTATTATTTATTCCCAATATGAAAATTAAATCATTTAAAAGCATTTAATCCAATGATTATATATTTTAAATATTCAACTTTTCAATTCTTTCTTGATTTTAATAGTCCAACTATTTAATCAATTTAATAAGGTACTATTTATTATAATGATTACAATAATCCAATTATTTAATCAACTATAATTTTAATATTGATTACTATAATCTAATTATAAAATCAACTATCATTTTAATTCAATTATATTGATTACTATAATCCAATTATAAAATCAACTATATATTGAATGAGTTTGTATATAGTCCAACTATATATATATTTAAAACAACATAAAATATTAGTCCAACTAATACTTTTGATTAATATGACGAGTAAAATATAGATGAGCGCGTTTAGCGAGTATTCGAACGAATGTTGCAAATTCAATACTTGCCTCCCACTATTTTTCGTCGAGCCTCTAACCCTCTGTCGAGTACTCGGGAAACCGTGTTTCCTAGTGGGCTAGGATCCCGTTAAATATCACACAATCTTGACTTTGGCCAACAAATTGTATGATAATTAACTAGGTAGATCTCGAAGATCAATTGGATCTAATCCAACTCCTAGATCCAGTAGGTGGACATCCAAGTCCTAAACATATATCTTATATATGTCTATACATCGAATGTATACCTAACCTTTTTCCTCTGAATCAACTAGGCCTTGGCTTTGGCACAACAAACCTAATGATCCCAGTCAAGCGCGGACCCATTGACATGGAAGCTTCGTAATCAATGTCGTTGGACAAGAAGTGGTCTTGACTTTGGCCAACAAACCACAACTTGGACAAGACACCATATGGAACAAAGCCTCGTGATTAAAACACATCTTTGAAGGACAAGGGCTTGACTTTGGCCAACAACCCCTGCCAATCTAGGATCTTGAGTAAGAATCACTCAATGGAAGGAAAAACGCATGATATTTTATGAGGGCTTTTTCGCGTGCAAATTGGCTACCAATTTAATTATCTTTGTTAAGGTCTCATCATCATACACCCTTAAACATGCATTCTAAATACATAATAAAGCGAGTATGAAAATAAATAATAATGATATGCGGATGGATACTTAACACATTGATCCTAGATCAAATCTCTCCCTTTCTCACTCAAGCTAGCACTAGTATTACTTCTACCCGTTACACTACACTTCTAAAGAAACCTCATATACATAGAGGGGAATAGGTGAGAAGAGAATACAAAGAGAATAGAGGTGATAAGGCTGGACACGCAGGTCCAATTTAATAAATCGAATTTATTACAACAATTTCTAAAATTGCCCACCCGACTAATATCCATCCGATATACATTATTCATTCAACACAACCACGTATTCACACACATAAGCATGCTATCAATCAATCTAATCAAATTAATTAATCTGATAATTAAGTGATCATCCAATGTTCAAACAACGATTTGATTTTGTTCGAGTCAAACTCGTTTTTGCGAATAAGTACTTAAAGTACGAATTCATGAATTAAATTAAACTACATCATTAAATCTAATTTAACATGTATTTAATACTAATTCACTATTCAATTCCAAATTAAATATTACACTTTTATTTAATAAACCTTTTACGATTTAAATTCCAAATCTAATCGTAACGCGTCTCAAAGACCGATTAACGTCCAACGTCAATTCAATTAAAGTCCAATGGGCTTTTGATTGATTTCTTAAGGCGTGGACTTTTGGTCAACTCGGGTCAAACCGATAACCAAAGTCCAATCCGGGATTTACCCCATAAGCCCATAAATCAATCTTGGCCCATTAGGCCCAATTGAACTTTAAAGGTTCATTAGTCGCAATTGGGCTTTATGGTTAAGGTTTTGGGCCCAATTGGATCCAATCCACTTGGCCTAAACCAAACTTGATAAATCAAGCCCAAAGGCCCAATTACAACAATTCAAGCCCAAATCCAATTTAAGCCTAAAATTTAAATTAACTAATCCAATTACGCAATTTAATTACCTAAAGTGCATTATATGATTAATCGACTAAATCAATATTTCCGAAGCACCAAATTAGTCCAATTAATCATGCTTAATTCATTATCATATGTCCAACACACAAATTGAAAATCAAACCCATAAACATGCTTTAATGCTCTCGGCCAAGGAGGTTATTTTGTCCGATTGAATTCAATCCGATTAATTACACAATCGACAACGTATTAACTTCCCGAATGATTTCATACACATCCAATGTTACAAAATCAAAAACACCAAGACATTAGGGCATTACACACAATTCGGCCATGGTAGGAATTTGGGGTTTTTGTCCAATTCGAAATCCAATCCAATTCGATTCAAATTAACGTCAACCTAATCGATTCTAACTCATCAAATGAATCAAAAATCAAAAAATCCAAGATCCAAAAAATCACAAACCATTCGGCCAAGGCATTAATTTTGGGAAAATAATTCCAAATCATTTTTCATCAAATTAGTCCAACCAAAATGAATTTAAACATGTTATAAGCATACTCAAACAAGCAATTTATTCAAATCATGCTCAAATCACATTTACCCAAATTTTAAACCCTACAAATTTCATGCTTGCAACATTAGCTCTGATGCCATTGTTGGTAAAATTTCTAAGGTCCCAAGATCAAATCAAGACATGAAATAATGCATGAATACATCAACGGAGGTAGCGGAATACTCACATTGATCGGTTATGTCGATTTGAAGACGAATCAAGGCCAAAAACGCACTGCCTTTCACGCCAACTGCAACAGTCCACTGTCCTTGCAAAACAGAATTTTGGGTCTCAAAACGAAGCTCCAAACTCCATCGGATGAGTCCCGCCTCATGGTCGAACCTCCCTACCACCTTCGCAAGACTTGTAAGTGTGCTAGCACTTGATTTCTCACCATGAGAAACCACTCTTGGCTTCCCTTTGTTCACGCCATTTCTGGTTCCAAACCAGTGAAGATTTTCTTCATTTGGGCGTGAGAGAAGAGAGAAATGAGAGAGAAGAAGTTTTGTGTTAAGTTTAAAATGATTTACCAAAAATCAATTTATATTTATGCCATAATTTTTATTAAATTAATAATAAAATTATGACACAAAACATGCAATGGCTTAGAGTGTCAAACACTCAAACTCCATGCAATGACATTGAGTGCAATGTACACAATCTACATGCAAAGCATTAGAATGACATGTGTCATGTGGGCCCCACACGTTTCCAAATGAAAGTGGGCCCACGTGCACTCACGCGTTCGGGTCGATATTTCCGAAATACCGAGCTTACGTCGCGACGTTAATTCAATCGAATTTAAATAAATAATTGCGCCTGGCGAAATTATTATTTACGTCGCTAACGAATTAATTCTAAATTAACTCGTTTGCCCGAATTAAAATCTAATTTTAATTCCGCGTCGAAATCTAATTTCATTTAATATATCGAATATATTAATTTATCGATCAATTCCAAATTAATCGTTCTCTCTCTTTAGACGACATTTTATCCCGGATAAAATATCTCCGTTATTAATCCTAGATTAATTTTCTCTCTCTTCTATTATAATCCCAGATTATTCAAGAGTGCGAGTTGTGCGTCATCGGTGGATTATCGGGAAGCGACCCATGAGATCCCCGGATAATCTGGCAGTAAATACGGTCGTCGGAGTATCCGAATCACGTACGTACCAAGTACTACTACGTTCTACCGATTTACGAGACAAGGTCGACTCCTAGCAAAGCACCAAGTCTACCCAATTCTCCGGACATATCCATTTAAGAATATTAAGATCTGTATCAAGCGTAGTATACTAATGTATTGTGCATATCGGTCCAGTATCGGATAGTCACGTGCTAGGGCTGGGGCTGGATAAGTGTCTGCCCCGTCCAAAACACATATCGGATGTCTGGTAACTAGTCTTTATAATCGGATATTCATGACCTGGTCATAATATCACGATTGGATGCGCATCTCTTAAGAGCACTAATACCGTATCCTGCGTGACATCATCTCCACCACTATGACTGGAGTGATACTTCCGTCTTGACATCACATCCAATACACTACGATTCTCAATATACCCGGCATTGGCGTACACAGAACCGGTTACAGTCCTAGACGACCTCAACTAAAGTATATCGATTGTCGTAAGCATTAGCGATGTAAGTCTCAGGTTAAGACTATACACACCTACCTTGATTTTTCGGCCTCCCATAGACACATATTCATAATACCAATGGGATTCCGAGGGGTCTATCCAGAGCGAAGCTGTTTCCCGTACCATCGGTGAAACACGACCTCCTATCGCACTTGCACAAGTATCCAATACTTATATATATGAGAACTATGCCGTTGTGCCCTCACAACGCGCACAAGTGCAATACTAGCCTATTCCGCATTATCGATGTCCAGTCTCGATAATACTACGGCTAGGGATATTTAATGATTAATCCTTCGTGGACTGATATTGTCTCATATCATCTCAATCCAGGAACTAATCATAGGGACCTCTCTTCTTTATTTATATATCTATGGTGATCTAATCACAAATGATGAGAGTGCAATTTCCTTATTACATAGTTAATTTGCTACAACAACACAATGATCTGTGCAAATAGTGACGCTATGGGTCATTTTGTCCAACATATGCGAGGTCCTACATTGAGAACGGCCAAATTTATTGGTCACATATTTATTCTGCATGTCTTAATTAAGATTTTCGGAATTGTGTTTTTACCGCTTTCCCGATATATTTTTAAACATGCAAACTTAGATATAGGTCGTATAGGAATTTAGATGTAGATTATTTTGCAAATGTATGTTGCGTATACTTGGTTAAATTATTGCACAAATTCGTTCATTACAAGTGGCATAAGTAATGGACCATTCTGAACCCAACGGTTTGAGGTCTTCCCTTGCGAGGGGTGAGTGCGGCCTTAAATCATTTCCCAGTTCACACTGGGTGGCGAATCCATTTTATTTCTTCGGTGTAGTCCCTTGCGGGCTATTCCATCACATCACTTTAGCACATCACATCCAATTCAACAAAGCACACCTCCCTTTTCAAAAGCCACTCTTTCCATTAAATATATTGCCCCACTAATAAATGATCCAACACTCCACCTTTCACCAAATAACGAAAACATTAATTAGCCTCACTCTCCAGCTCAACCCCCTCCATTATAAAAGAAACCAAAAACCTCACGTCCCATGAGAGACAGACACACGTAAACGACCCACAAAAACATAGCCCCTCATCAACATGAGCAGCCCTCACGTACCTATTCACTTCTCAAAACCCAAGTAGTCCTCACGTCCCTTGCAAATAACGCACATACACAGCATCAACAAGCAAGTAGCCAGCTCACTCACACTCTCAACAACCACACACTCATCACACAAAGAATCACAACTCCTATAACCTCTCTCGGCTCCCTCTCCATTCTCTCCATGATCGCGACACTAACACCAAATGAAACCCTAACTCAGCAAGATAAAATACTCTAAAGCAATAAGCCCTCACTTCTCTCGACTAAGCCACCTCATGCCATTATCCTTCACAACGAGCCCCTAAGCCAACGACCCTGCTTACGCAGACCCCATAAACAGCACACTCAATAACCCACCACTCACCTTGAAGACCACTGCAGCCCCATGACCTGCACCTAAACCGCACCATAATAAGCCCTGAAACAGCCCTCATCTACGCATCAAATAAACCTTAAAACCAACAGCCATTCACACCTAAAGACCCCATCAACCAACCCTCAAACATACACTGAAGCTCACGCCCAAAGCCCTCACAAATAACACTCAAACACACACTGCCATTCACGCTAGCAGTCTCTTGAAACCATTTCACCACTCACGCCATTGCACTCCAACAGCCCTTAGCTATTCACGCAAATAAGCCCCTTCAAACAGCCCTACACCTCACGTAAATAATGCACTTGCATGCAGCCCATGCACACGTAAAAATAGCCTTCACAAACTGCCTATATTTCACGCCACAAACAACCTCAAAAACAGTCCAGAAAATTACCCTCAAAACCGTCTCCAAAAAGTGACCGAAAATAATCACCAAAACAGCAGTCCAAACAGCAAAGAAAATATAGAAAAGAGCGGTTGAAAACAACGAGTGAGAACAGAGAAAACAGCGAGCAGAAACCGAAGTGAAAACAGAGAAAATAGCGAACCAGTGAAAATAGAGAAAACAACGAACCCGAGAAAATAGCGGAAATAGTGAACCAGCGAAAACACTAGAAACAACGGACCCGAGAAAACAGCGGGAACAATGGACCAGTAAAAGCAACAGAAACGATAGCCCTTCCGACACCGTGAAACGCACTCCCAAGAAGTGACTTAAAAGGTAAGACCTGAGGGCACCCTTTATTATATTTTATTTTGTTGTCCCGGACATGACGTGCTCGGTTGACGTGGAATACGTCCAACCTGATATGCGAGGTCCTACATTGAGAACGGCCAAATTTCTTGGCCACATATTTATTCTGCATGTCTTAATTTAAGATATTCAGGAATTGTGTGTTTACCGATTTCCCGACATATTTTTAAAGCATGCAAACTTAGATATAGGTCGTATAGGAATTTAGATGTACATTATTTTGAAAATATATGTTGCGTAGACTTGGTTAAATTATTGCACAAATCCGTTTGGCATAAGTAATGGACCATTCCGAACCCAACGGTTTGAGGTCTTCCCTTGCGAGGGGTGAGTGCGGCCTTAAATCATTTCCCAGTTCACACTGGGTGGCGACTCCATTTTATTTCTCAAGTTTAGTCCCCCGCGGGCTATTCCGTACTCCCAACCGGGCCGCGAGCCTGGAACAGCGTCGCCGATTTCTGTGTCCTACAACGCGGTTCTTGTGTATTCGAAGATTGTGGTACAGTTTCATCCTTGATGAACTGTTTATGTTCCATTAAGGAATCGGTGCCTTGAACAATATTACTCTGATTTTTATCGAGTCTTACTTTCTTCCACTTACCACTGCATATAGGTATTCCTCTTAGGAAAACCGAATGGAGAGCAATAATTACATTGTTATCTTGTAAGTTGTACAAGTACTATACTTTGGTTTCCCGAGGATAACCTATTACAAATTAGGCACTTATCCGATTTGGGTTCTAGTTTGGTATCATCCAAACATACGCCCATCATTCCCAAATCTTCAGGAATGAGAAAACCCGGTTTCTTTCTTGTTCATATCTAATATGAAGTCTGTCAAACAGATTTTTTATGGAACCTTATTCAAAATAAGTTTTGCACTTTTAAATGCGTATCCCTTGAAGGAAAATGGTAGCTCAGAGCGACTCATGATTAACCTTGTTATGTCCAACAAAATTCAGTTTCTCCGTTCGGACATACCATCAAATTGAGGTGTTCCGGGAGGAGTCCACATTGAAAGAATACTATACTCTTTCAAGTAATTGAGAAACTTATTGCTTAAGTATTTTCCACCATGGTCTAACCTGTGACGGTTTAATACTTTAGCCTATATGTCTGTCTACTTCGTGTCCAAACTCTTTGATTTTATCAAAAGTCTCCGATTTATGTTTCAAAAGAAACACATAACCATAACGCGATGCTACATCCGTAAAGGTTACGAAGTGTTCATATCCACCTCTAGCCTAGCTAGACATGGGCCCAATTACGTCACTATGAATGAGTCTAACAGATCGGTGGCATTTGCACTCTTACCAAGTAAAATGTGTTTTAGGCACTATGCCTAATAAACTAGATTCGTAGATATTATTTGAATAGGATCAAATTCGTCCTAGTACCCACTCTTCGAAAGTGTGGATATACGAGTTTTGTTTATGTGTCCCAGACAACAATGCCACAAATAAGTCTCATCTGATCAAATCAGTTTGAGCTATTTGTTTGTCATGTTATACGTTTGAGATTCATTTATATTCAAAATATAAATATTGTTATTCACATCTAATGTGTGTTTATCTTAATATCATCTTTATGAAATAAAACACTTTAGTGTTCTAGAATATAAAGGTATACCCACTTGGGTTAAACTCTGATATAGAGATAATATTTCTAGTCAAATTAGGTATATTATAACAGTTTCCTAATTTAAGTACATGCCCGAAAGGTAGTTCCTAAACTTAGGTTTCTACGGTTAAAACAGCGACTCTCATCCCCTTTCCGACTCGCAGGTAAATCTCAACTGAAGTCAGTATCGTGCTAATCAGTAGATTCTGCACATCAGTACATATTTATGTACCACATCTAGTATCAAAATCCAAATTTGAAACTAATAGTGAATATGTTTATGACAAACATACTTGAAGCCGAAGCCTTGCCCGTCTTCACTTCCTTCATGTCTGCCTTGTCCATACGGCAGTCACACATCCAGTGACCCCGTTTGCCACAGTTTAGGCAGACATCTTGGGATATGTCCATTATCTTCCAAGAAGACTGTGATGATTTTGCCTTTGCCCATTTTAGAAGCTCAGGTCTCTGCCTCCTAGAGCATAGCCATCAACTCACCAAGAGTTTACATATGGTTCATAATGAGCCTGCCCTAGCTTTTAGGTAGAGAATTTAAGATAAAATCTTTGGTAGTCTCAGCCACGTAGGTAATGCCCAGCTAACCTAGCTGATCGATGTCAGTAATCATCTGCGACACTTAGTGCTCGACAGATGTACCCTCTGACATACGTGAGTGAAAGACATTCTTTTGCAATTTGTACTTCTAAGATTTAAGAATAAATCAATGAAGATCTTTAGTTTCATCATCATGGTACAAGGATCTAATCCTTAATTCTGATGATGGAATTAAAGAGTCATTGCAGTAAGCATAATGGATTGAGCACTAAAGTTATCATTGCATGAATCTTCCAAAGATCATGTTCTACTATTTGCTCAACTCCGGGCTTAGGCCCAAGAGGTTGTTCTATCAAATAGAGTAACTTCTTAGTTCCCAGGACTATCCTGAGGTTCTATTCCCATTTTGAAAATTAAAGCCGTTTAAAGACATTTTTAACCCATGTTTATGTTTTAAACGCTAATCTTTCATTTATCTTTATTTCAATAGTCCAACTATCCAATCAACGATTTCAGGTACTATTGAATATAATGATTACTATAGTCTAACTATATAATCAACTATAATTTGTTTGGTTAAATTCAAATATATTGATTACTATAATCCAATTATATAATCAACTATAAATTGAAGTAGTTTGAATACAATCCAACTGTTTAATTAAAACAACGATTAAATATTAGTCCAACTAATATATTTATTTAAAATTGACAAAAATGATATGAGGGCGTATTGGAAAGTATCTAAACGAAATTGCAAATTTAATATTGCCTCCCACTATTTTTCGGCGAGCCTCTAACCCTCTGTTGAGTACTCGGGAATTCTTGTTTCCTAGTGGGCTAGGATCCCGTTAAATAACACACAACCTTGACTTTGGCCAACAAGCTGTATGATATTTAACTAGGTAGATATCTAAGATCAATTGGATCTCATCCAATTCCTAGATCCAGTAGGTGGACATCCAAGTCCGAAACATATATCTAATATATGCCAATATATCCAATATATTGCCTAACCTTTTTCCTCTGAATCAACTAAGCCTTGGCTTTGGCACAACAAACTTAATGATTCCAGTTAAGCGAGACCCATTGATCTTGGAAAGCTTCGTAATCGATGTCGATGGACAAGAAGTGATCTTGACTTTAGCCAACAAATCAAAAATTGGACAAGACATGCGATATGGAACAAAGCCTTCATGATTCAAACACATCCGCGATGAACAAAGGTCTTGACTTTGGCCAACAAACCAGTGCCAATCTTGGATCTTGAGAATGAATCATTCAATGGAAGGAAAAATGCTTAATATTTATTGATGGTTTTTCGCGTAATTGGCAACCATTTAATAATCTTTGATTAGGTCTCATCATACACCCTTAAACATGCATTCTAAAAACATAATAAGGCGTGATAAATAAATTAATAATGATATGCGGATGGATATTTAAAACAACTTGTTCCTAGAACAAATCTCTCCATTTCCACTCTCCCGCTAGCACAAATCTTACATCTACCCAATTACATAACACTTCTAAAGAAACCTTATTTACATTGAGGGGAATAGGTGAGAAGAGAAATACAAAGAGTCAAGAGGTAATAGGCTGGACACGCAGGTCCAATTTAACAAATTCTAAATTTATTACAATAATTTCCAAAATTGCCCCCACCCATCTAATATCCATCCGATATACATTATTCATACATCACATCCATGTATTCACACAAAGCATGTTATCAATCAATCTAATCCAATTAATTAATCTGAAATTAATTACCATCCAATGTTCAAACAACGATATGATTTGCGCGAGTCAAACTCGTTTTAAGAATAAGTACTCAAAGTACGAATTCTTGAATTATATTAAACTACAATATTAAATCCAATTTAATTTGTATTCAATACTAATTCTTTATTTAAATCTAAATTAAATAATTACACTTTATTAATGTGCCTTTACGACTTAGATTCTAAATCTAATCATAACGGGTCTCAAAGGCCAATTAACATCCAATGTCAATTTAATTTAAAGTCCAAATGGGCTTTCAATTAATTTATAAGGCATGGACTTTGGCAACCAAAGCCCAATAAGGAATCACCCTTTTGCCAAAAATCGATTTAGGCCCATTAGGCCCAATTAAAATTTTAAAGGCCCATTTAATAATATTTGGACTTTATGGAAATGGTTTTAGGCCCAATTGGATCCAACCAATTAACCTAAACCAAACTTGGCCCAACCAAGCCCAATAAGCCCAAATACAACTTTATTAGCCCAATTCCAAATTTAGCCCAACTAATTAAATTCCAAAATTCCAATTTCACAATTTATTTAACTAAAGTGTATAACCATAATTAATTAGTCAAATTAACATTTCCAAAATACCAATTTACATAATTAATCATGCTAATCATCATCAACAAATGTCCAACATTATTGAATCAAAAAATCATCTCATTTCATGCTATTGAAGCTCACGGCAATTTGGGGTTTTTAAATCCGATTTCAATTTTAATCCAATTAAATCCTAAATCAATTTATCCCATGTCTTCCAACTTATCCAATGATCAAAAAACAAAAATCACCATGACTTTAGGGCATCATCAACTTTCGGCCAAGCCAAAAATTGGGGAAAAAATTAATCCAATTCAATTTTCATCAAAATGATCATGCATAACTCTAAGTTATCATCATTCAAGCATACTCAATCTATCAATTTTATCAAATCATGCTCAAATCAATTTTACCCAAATTTTACACTAAATTCAATTTCATGCTTAATCAAGGCTCTGATACCATTGTTGAAGTTTTCTAGGTCAAACCAAGATAAATTTAGCATATAAAGGTGTGAATATATCAAAGTAAAGTTGCGGAAATACTCACTTTGATTGGATTTACGATGCGATGAACACAAAACCTTTTTCTTTGCTCCATAGAATTCGGCCAAGCCCTTGGTTGTCCTCCTTGAGTTGTCTTCAAGCTCCAAGCTTTAAGAATGGATTCCATGCTCATGAATGGGTTTCCCTATCACCTTTGAATGACCCCTTTAAGTGCTAGCTTTGGAAATTTTGCCACAAAATTTCCTTATTCTTCCTTATTGTTTTCGACAAAAGAGAGACAAAAAAAAGAGAGATAAATGGCTCAAAGCCGAGAGTTGGAGGGAGAGAGAGAGAGAAGTTGTGTTGATTTCAAAAATCAATTAAATGATATACCAAATTTTGGTATATGTCATTCAATTTTCCAAAACCAAATTTTGGTATTAATCATTCCAAATGACAAAGAGTGTATCAGAAGCAACCACCAACTTCCATCACCATAAAGTAATAAAGTTGACTAGTGAATGTGACTTGTGGGTCCCACTTTATTCAAAATCCGAGTGGGCTCGCAAACACTCCCGGGCTCGGGTTCGCTAATTCCAAATTAACGAATTTTCCGTTGCGACGTAATTAAATAATTATGCCTAGCATAATTACTATTCACGTCGCTAGCGAATTAATTCCAAATTAACTCATTCGCCCGAATTAAAATCTAATTTTAATTTCACATCGAAATCTAATTTCGTATAATATATCGAATATATTATTTTATCGATTAATTCCAAATTAATAGTTTTCTCTCTTTAAATAGTATTTTATCCCAGATAAAATATCTCCGTAATTAATCCTAGATTAATTTTCTCTCCTATAATTAATCCCAGATTAATTATGTGCGAGTCATACGTCATCGGTGAATCTTCGGGAAGCGACCCATGAGATCCCCAGATTTGTTGGCAGTAAATCTGTTCGTCGGACTATCCAAACACGTACGTACCTAGTACTACGTTTTTACCGATTTACAAGACATGGTTGGCTTCTAGCAAAACATCGTGCCTACCCAATTCTCTAGAAATATTATTAAAGGAATATGTAATCTATATCAGGCGTAGTATACGTAGTATTGCGTATAGCGATCCAGTATCGGATGTCACGTGCTAGGCCTGGGGCTAGAAATGTGTCTGCCCCGTACGAAGCACATATCAGATCTCTGGTAACTAGTCTATATAATCGGATAATCATGACCTAGTCATATTATCCCGATGACTACAGTACAAAAGAGTACTAGTTCCGTATCCTACGTGACCATCATCTCGATATGACTGGAGTGATACTTCCATCTTGACATCACACCCAATACACTACGATTCTCAATATACCCAGAAGAGGCGTACACAGATCCTGTTAAAGCCCTGGACGACCAAAACCAAAGTATATTGATTGTCGCAAGTATTAGCGGTGCAAGTCTCAGGTTAAGACCAAATACACCTACCATAATTCGGACTTCCATAGACACATAATCATACTACCAATGGAATTCTGAGGGGTCTATCCAGAGCGAAGCTCTTTCCGTACCATCGGTAAACACAACCTCCTATTACACTTGCATGAGTATCCAATACCCAAATAAATGAGAACTATGCCATTATGCTCCCATAACACGCACAAGTGTAATACTAGTATATTCCACATTATCGATGTCCAATCTCGATAATACTCTGACTAAGGATGTTTTAATGATTAAACCTTAGTGGATTAATATTGTCTCATATCTTATTAATCTGGAACTAATCATATGGAATTTTATCATTTATATATCCCAGTAATCCAATTACAAATGATAAAAGAGCAATTTTCTTTGTCACATAGTTAATTTGTACAACAACACAATGTTCTGTACAAATAGTGATCCTTTGGGTCATAATTGTCCAACAATATATCAGATGGAAACCCGGACGTAAATTTCGTAGCCGAATCCGAATGGACGGTAGTACGGTCTGCACTCGGGATACAATGACATGTACCACTTGAGGACACAAATGATTTAGTCGTTGATTCATCCAAATTTATGTTTATTCGTTGTTTATTAGAAATAGTATGTTACTTTTATGCATGATTTAGTCGTTTAGTATACCATTTATTTTTATGCATGATTTAGTCGCTTAGTATGTCATTTATTTTTATGCATGATTTAGTTGTTTAGTATGATATTTTTATGTATGATTTATTTATGTTTTCATATGTAGTAATTTAAAGTTTTCATGAGATTATTTGCGTGCCGTTATTTTGACTTACTTTTATGCATGCAAACTTAGATATAGGACAAATATAAACTTAGATGTAGGTTTTTATTGTGTAGACTCGGTTATATTATAATATAAATCCTTTCATTACAAGTGGCATAAGTAAGGGACCATTTCGAACCCAACGGTTTGAGATCTTCCCTTGCGAGGGGTGAGTGCGGCCTTAAATCATTTTCCCAGTTCACATTGGGTGGCGACTCCATGTTATTTCTTCGGTTTAGTTCCCCCGCGGGCTACTCCGTACCCCCAACCGGGCTGCGAGCCTGGAACAGCATCACCGATTTCTGTGTCCTACAGTCTGGTGACTTCACTGGGGATGGAGAATCGGCCCCGAAATAATGTCTTGTAATAATTGTGATTTGTGTTTTAGTTAACCGTGTCTATAGTGGGTTGAAAGGGTTTAATCAAAGGCATTATTAAAGCTAGGTAATGGTTTGGTGTCTTCCTTCATTCACTACCTTTCTATGGCCGAGAGGAAAAGCTGTGAAGGCACCTAGATAATCATTTATCTGAAGCTCACTGTGATGGACTAATTTGGAGGACCTATTGGTTATTCCTGTCACCAAGGCGATAAGAGCCTAAGAGGCTTAGGTATTTAAGAGAGTTCGCTCCACCCTCCATCTGGGGAATCTTCAATAGGAAATCCATTTAACAATCAGTCATACTTATAACTCAATGGCACGTACCTTACGGTATAAGAAAGGTGCGCTCACTTGGTCTCTCAAACCCTTGAGTGGGGAGTCCTAGTTGTGGGCAATCCTTCGCTGATGAGAGCATTTGTCTACACCCCCATAAACTCACATGTGAACCATAGTTATATGACCAATATAAATTATTTCTTTAAGCTTGTGTTTAGGACCATCATCATTTGGATTCAGTTTGACTTCTTGTCAAAAGATGTGAACTTGTTGAGCCATTTAAACTGGGACGAGTTCGTGTCCTTTGAAAATTGGGCCAAAAGCTTCTAAAATGTCGATGGGCCATTTTGTATTTGGGCCTCTTAACATTTGAAGTTGTTTAGCCATGTTATCGCAAAAGTGTAAACCTGTTGGGTCTTTTTCAACTGGGACAAGTTTGCACCTCGCAATAGTATGATTGAATGTTTTAAAATGATAATGGACCGACTTATATATTCCATACATCACACACATCTCATGCATACACGCATCATGTCAATCCCGTGTCTTAAAAGCCATCATAGATATCCGTTGGGTTAAAAAAAAGAAGTTAGAGAATTCCTTGGGAAAATTCAGTACATCAATCGGTTCATCGCCAAGTTGAGGAAGGACTAGCCAGTGAAATAGAATGAGAAATGCCAGGAAACCTTCGACAATATCAGAGAATATTTGGTGAAACCTCCTATCTTGAAACCTCCAAGACTGGGCAAACCCTTGGTCCTATATTTGGCCATTGAACCCGAAGCGCTGAGGGCGATGATGGTACAAGCGGATGAGACGGGGGTGGAGCATGCAATCTACTACCTCAGTAAGTGGTACTATGATATTCAACGATACTTAGAACACGGGGAATTACCAGAAGAAGCAAGCAGGAAGGACATGAAAACATTCAGAAGTTGGCTTCTCAGTATGTGAGTTTGAAGGGGGAACTATACAAGAGACAAGCGAACGACTTTCAGTTGAAGTGTTTAAAAAGAAGAGGCTCAGAAGGCAATGGAAGCAGTACTTCCAGTGGAAGTTGAGATATAGTCCATGCGGGTATTAGCAGAAGTAGAGTTACCCAAACAAGAATGGGACTCGCAGAGATTTGAACAGTTAGCTTTACTAGACGAGAAGAGGATGAAGTCCTTACAACATATGAAGTTATACCAGAAGAGATTGGCTCGAGCATTCAACAAGAAGGTGTGTCCTACTAATATCAGAAAGGGTGATCTGGTGCTTAAGTAGTCGAAACCGTCTACGATAGACCCGAGAGGAAAGTTCAGACCCAACTGGGAAGGACCCTACATAGTCCAGAAAGTAATGGGAAACGGGGCAGTGAGACTGTCAGATTTGGAAGGGAACGAGTTCACCGAGCCGATCAATGTGGATAGATTGAAGCAATATTTTGCCTAAGGAATAGAAGACCGAGCGATCATCAAGAGGACCGGTAGAAGACCTAACCCAACAGAATAGGAAATTCATTCATGCATACACGTAACGTACTTACATTCTTTTTTGTTTTTTGTTTCGTTTTTGTTCACAGGTTTCAAAGTGGAAAAAAGAGAAAGCGGCAAATGCAAGCCAATCAGAAGCAACAACAGTACAGTACATCAGTTTCAGGAATGAATCAGTATCAGTTTCAGGAATGAATCACAGGGTTGAGGCCCACATCAGTATTAGTCTCAGGGATGAGTCCCAGGGTTGAGGCCCACATTGGTATCAGTTTTGGGGATGAGTCCCAGCGTTGAGGCCCATACCAGTATCAGTTACATGAAGGAATCCCAGGGGGCGAAGTCCACATTATCAACTGTTGAAAAGAAGAATTCCAGTGGAGTGAAAAAAGAAAAAAAAAAAAAAAAGTCCTTGATGGTTAGACATATGTCCGGTGATGACATTGTTTTCTATAGGGTAAAACCTTAGAAACAATGAGTGCGAGATGTGCTCTCATCCGATATTCTGAGTAGTTGATCTCGGATAGACTCACGAGTACTTTATTACGGGATCTTAGCAGTAGAAGCCAGAGTAGTCTGCGAGATGACTAGTTGAAGAGATGGCGGATCAGTGAATGACCGTTTACCTAGATGTCCATCTTGGTTTACTTATGTTACGATATGTGATATGGTTGGAAACGAAGAAAAGTTCTCTGAAAATAAAAAGAAAAAATAGACCACCTATAACCGATAAACGTGAAGCTACCCATGAGCGAGTATTAGGACCACCATGAGGAGAAATGTTACTTTAAAGGGTAGGTGTGTCGAAAAAAAGAGAAAGAAAAGAAAAGAGAAAAATAAAAAAGAAGAAAAAGAAAAAGAAAGTTCAAAATGAAAAGAAAGAAAAGAAAAAGACAAAAGAAAAAATAAGAAAACCATATCATGGTTAGTACGAGGAAGTAATCACAGAGTATGATCAAGACATCTCGGCTAGTTAGACCTACTGATCCAATTCTCCGAGACAAAATCATCGAGTTGGCTTACTTAAGGATTAAGCTGCGAAAGAGCCTTAGCACACACACACTAGGAGTCTAGTTCAGATCACTCATTCAGACGAGCGGATTTGAGTGTATTAAGTAATTTGAAGGTTCTCTGATTTCGGCATGAAGCATCCGTTGAGGACGAAAATATGTTTAGTTATCAGGATTATCTCGTGAGAGGCAATACAACATGTTGATATGCGACATCAGCATCAATATCAGTTTGGGGCGAGGCCCACATCAGCATCAGTTTGGGGCGAGGCCCACATCAGTATCAGTTTGGGGGCAAGGCCCACATCAGTATCAGTTTAGGGGGGAAGTCCACATCAGTATCAGTTTGGGGCGAGGCCCACATCAGTATCAGTTTGAGGGGTGAGGCCCACATCAGTAGTTCCAGGATGCGTCCCAGGGTCGAGGCCCTCGTTGTCAGTTGCAGTTCTGGGAAGTGTCCCAGGGTCAATGACCCAATGCATCATCAGTTGTAGTTTCGGGATACGTCCGAGGGTCGATGGCCCACATTGTCAGCAGTATTGGACGTGTCCCAAGGTCGAGGCCCCCATTTTCAGTTGCAGTTTCGTGATGCGTCCCAGGGTCGAGGACACACTGCATCATCAATTATAGTACTCGGATGCGTCCTAGGGTCGAGGGCCCACTACATCATCAGTTTTAGGATGTGTCCTAGGGTTAAGGGCCCACACATCAGTTGCAGTTCCGGGATGCATCCCAGGGTCGAGGCCCACTGTATCATCAACTCAGTTCGAAGCATCAGGCAAGTCAGGTGGCAGCTTGCGAGCCAGGTAAGTAAAAATACATTGCATAACTTTGATAAAATTGTCATTATCACACACTGCACAAGTCCCATCAAAGTGGGGGCGACTGTAGGCACTGCATTTTTACATGTAAGTCCCAATGATGAGTCTCGTATGGAGTCACTCCTCTTTAAGTTTTGGAAGTTGCGAGAAACGGACGTCGGAAGGAAAAGTCAGAAATCCAAATCTTGTTGGACTAGATTTGTTTGCTTAGCTGTGGGTTCGCTCGTGGGACCTCTGTTTTAAAATTCATCATTAGCCCACACACCACAAACCACACACCAAGCCCACCAAAAAGAACCAAACCCACGCCCAAATCCCCTTAGCTCACGCCCAAGCCCATTAAAACACATCCAAAATAATAAATCCACACATTAAACACATGTTGAAATCCAAATAAATCACCTTACCGAATTAAAAGAATCAAATCAAATCATATAAATGACATTCCTTATCCAATTAAATCACCTTCCTAAACTAAAGAAAATCAAATCAAATCAAATCCATTTACCTTCATAGATAATGAAATCCTTTCCTTGTGACACACAAAATCAAATATCCCCCATAATTACAAAATATTCTTTCCCTATTCACATAAGGTAAACCCCAACCCTTGCCTATAAAAAAAAGCCTAAACCAAACCTTACAGGCTCTGGCTCATTCTCACGAATACATAAAGAATCTCTCATAGCTCTCTCTCGCCTAAACACCCTTTCTCTCCATCATCAACCCTCGAGATCAATAAGAATTAACGCGAGCAGTTCCTCACGGCACCCAGACCACACCACATAACTCACCTAGATACACACACTACCATAACACCCCTTCTCACTCATGCACACACTACAACTCATCACACGACCAACTCATGACCTAGGCACGCCCCTCCTTCATACAATAGACTCCTCACGCTCCTTCCACTCTCACGCACCAGCCACCAAACCCTAGTAGCCCTCATGAAAACCCTTCAATAAGCCACCAAACAAAGGCATCAGCCCATCTCTCTCTTTATCTCTCTCCACGTGAAACCCAACTCTCCACCGACACATGCAAACAAAACCGTAAAATAGCACACAACACGAAGCCATTCTCGACAACCCTTCAAACCACACTGCCCTCACGCCACAGCCACCCTTTATCACGTAAATGACGAAAACACAAACTAACAAAGCACAAAAGCACCACTCAACTCACTCAGTAGCCACACCTTACTCAAACTGCCCTTCAACTCATCAACAAAAGCCAAGCCACTGCCGACTAAACCTGCCTCCTCAGAATACACACACGTCACACACATAAACAGCCCTCATCCCACATCAACCAAATAAACCGTGAATAACAACTGAGCCAATAACCCTCTAAAATAGCAGCCCATCACCAACCACAAACTGCCCCATAATCGAACCACAAAACCGCAGAAAATAACACAAAACAGTCCCCAAACTGCACCCTTAAATCACCAAAATTTTGCCCTAAAACACTGCCCGAATACCGCACACATAGTGAGCAAACAGCAACCTGAAACAGTGAAGCAACAAAGGAAAACAACGAACCAGTAAATCGGAAAAGTCGCGGAGCATCAACCCTTCCGAAAACCGCGTAACATACTTCCAATAGACGACTTAAGAGGTTAGACCTGAGGGCACCCTTCTATTTATTCCTGTTCTTCTCCTTTATTTTTTATTTTACTTCGTATGAGTATTGTTGGTTAGTGCATGCTATGACCTTTGGATGAATGGAATATGTGTTCTCTTTTATGGTATATCGGATGGAAACCCGGAGGTAAATTTCATAGCCGAATCCGAATGGACGGTAGTGCGGTCTACACTCAGGATACAATGCCACGTACCGCTTGAGAGACAAACATATTTCATTTCATTCAAATTTATGTTTATTCGTTGTTTATTAGAAATAGTATGTTACTTTTATGCATGATTTAGTCGTTTAGTATACCATTTATTTTTTATGCATGATTTAGTCCCTTAGTATGTCATTTATTTTTATGCTTGATTTAGTTGTTTAGTATGATATTTTTATGCATGATTATTTATGTTTTCGTATGTAGTAATTAAAGTACTCATGAGTGTAGGCACTGAATTTTTGCATATAAGTCCCGATGATGAGTCTCGTATGGAGGCACTACTCTTTAGGTTGCGGAAGTCGCGGGAAACGAATGTCGGAAGGGGAAATTCAGAATAAGTATGTCATCGGATTCAATTCACAAGTTCACTACTTTCGCATTCGTGCTGCGTTTGTAAAAATGTTCGAACGTCAAGCAGATTACGGGCGTTCGTGTAGCGTTCGAACAGTGTTGGTAATTCTGGTTTTGTTGCTAGCCCCACGCCCAAGCCCAATTAGCCCACCGAAACCCATCTAAAAATAATTAAAATATTTAAAATACATGTCACAAATTAAACTAAATTAATTAGATCAAATCCCTTCCTAATCTAATCAAATCCCTTCCTAATCTAATCAAATCACTTCCTAATCTAATGAAATCCCTTCCCTAATCAAACACAAATTAAGATATTCACTCTCTAAATTAAACACATCTCTTCCTTTCATAAACCAATTAAAACACTTCGTTTTTTTGGAGGATTCCCTTCCTTACCTAGAAACCCTAGCAAACCATTATAAAAAGACACTTAAACCAACCTTTCACAGAGGAGCACATCCATAAAAATCAGACAAAATTCTGCAAAGCATTAGCACCCAAGCTCTCCAAAAAAAACCCTAGATCATCTCAGAAAACACACACTCAGAAAAGAAGAAGGAACCCTGGTAAATTCACAAAAAGAAGAAGAGAAAATCAGTCCTTAACCATCACCGAAACTACACCAAAACTGCACTTAAAACAGTCCAGAAAACCAACCCTCTTTCTCCTTAAAACCGTGAGAGACAGCAGCAAAACAGAGGAAACGACAACTCAAAACAGCGAAGCAACGAATGAAAGTAGTGGACCAGTGAACCAGAGGAGTTACGGAGCATCAATCCTTTCGACGGCCGTGTAACGCACTTTCGAGAGACGATCTAAGAGATTAGACCTGAGGGCACCCTTCTTATTTATTCTCATTTTTTTTTGTTTATTAGAATTCCTTCGCATGAGAGTTGATAAGTGCATGAAAATGTACTTTGAAACATTACTAATCTAGGCCTATTGTTAAGTATGTAGTTATATATTTTATGTTTTAGTATATAATTCCTATTGTTATATTAATTTAAAAATGTTTATTATTTACGCTAATTTAGTGATTTTTGTTTGTAGGAATATTAATATATGGATCCGGGAGTACTCACAAGTGTTTTGGGAAGACGCAGGACGAGCAGGGAATAATGGCGCCGAGGCGCCAAAATCCCATACAAGTTCCAGGGAGAATTGCGCCACGGCGCCATTCATCACCAAACAATGGGCGCCGAGGCGCCCATTCATGAAGCAATATTGGCGCCAAGGCGCCTCGGCGCCCCAAAATGTCAGATTTCCATACATTTTCCAGAAAATTCAGCGCCGCGGCGCTGCGCAAGCAAATCCTACGCGTTCCAGGACTCAAATTTTAGGGTTTTCTGAAATCCTAATGACACCCTGACACTTCTATAAATATAAGACTTCGTCCAAAACACAAGAGGAGGCTAGATACACAAATTCCAAAGAGAAAACAGAGCCGTGCAAATTCCCGAGATCAGAAACAATGATTTATCCGATGATTCCCCATCATATCTCTGTTGTTTCTTCATCTAGCATGCAGAACTAATCTCCCAAGCAAAGCTAAGGGCGAACTCGTGTACCCAATTCTTGTATTTTTGTTATTTGATTCATGAATGATTTTTATTGATTAATATAATTGTTATTCTATTCATCTCTTTATTCTATTGATTATTTGAGAACCATATTTTATTAGTTTACATATAGATTCAGTCATGCTTTTTCTATGTGTTGTTAGTAAAACTGGTTTGATAGATTAAGGTTGTTTTGCGAGTTGATCTTCTGCTGCAGTATTGCCCGAGGGTATATTGTTGTCGTTAGATAGGTTGTAACGATAACCTTGTGAGTTGAGAACGTAGAGAAGATTGAATAACAATTACCTTAGAACTTGAACTGGTGTAGAATTGAATATCTTCCAATTTTGGATTTGGGACGTGAAATCCTCAATTGTGTAATAACATGAATCAATAACGGAATATAAGTGATAGGTACAAGAGGGACCCTGATGCTTTGCTATTTTTTTTTCATTATTATTACAATCTTTTAAGCCTTTGAATTCTTTAGTTTTCCATCATAATTTAATCATTTCTTTAGATCAGTTATTGCTAATCGTTTTTGTTTAAGTAAACCAGTTTTTGTAACCATCTCTCTGTGGAATCGACACCCCAACTGTACTGCGATAACCGCGAGATATATTTGGGCGTAATCAAAATTTGGCGCCGTTGCCGGGGAGACGGTTTACAAGCAAAAGGACCAGGTTTGCTTAGTCAATAACGAAGTGGTAACTTCGTTCTTTTTTTTTTATTTAATTTTTTTGTTTATTTACTTGCTTTTAGTAATTTAAATTTTATTCTTAATTAGTTTCTTTTGTTTTAATATTTATTTCAGTTGTTTTAGTTTTAGTATTAATTATTTTATTTATTTGCTTTATTTTATTTTATTTCTCGTACCATTTGAATTTAAATTGCTTGCCTAGACGTAGAGATAGATTTGGTAGGTTCATTAGAACTGAGGAAGAGAACTCTGATTCAGAGAGTTTGTTTGACAATCTCTTTGCTACACCCTCCACATCTAGTGCACACACCATGAGTGACTACGAGAGACCACCTCGGAGGACTCTTGAAGAGTACCTCCACCCGACTCGTACAGCTACACCTTCGTGTATCATGTTTCCTCCAAATGCACCACCCGTAGATTTTAAACCTGGGATGATACAGTATCTCCCAACCTTCCATGGTTTGGAGAACGAAAATCCCTATGTGCATATTAGAGAATTTGAAGAGGTAGTAGCGACTTTTCATGACCGGTTTGGAACCACAGACACAATCAGACTTAATTTTTTTCCCTTTTCCCTTAAGGACAAAGCTAAGAGTTGGTTGTACTCTTTAAGACCTCGGTCAATAGGATCGTGGGGCGAGATGACCCGGGCATTCTTTGACAAATATTTCCCACACCATAAGACGGATGCCCTTAAAAAACAAATATCCACCTTTTCCCAGAAAGATAGTGAGACCCTTTACCAAACATGGGAGAGGTATAAGGAGTTGCTAGCTAGTTGCCCCCATCGTGGCTTTGAGAGTTGGCATTTAGTTAGTTAGTTTTATGATGGATTGACACATAGGGAGCGCCAATTTGTTGAGACGATGTGTAATGGTGAGTTTATCCGAAAAGACCCTGATGAGGCCCTTGAATACTTAGATGATCTAGCTAAGAATCCTGGACAGAGAATGATATGAGACAATATCAGTCCACGAAGGATAAATCATTAAACATCCCTAGTCAGAGTATTATCGAGATTGGACATCGGTAATGCAGAAAAGACTAGTATTGCACTTGTGCACGTTGTGAGGGCACAACGGGCATAGTTCTCATATATTTAAGTATTGGATACTTATGCAAGTGCGGTAGGAGGTTGTGTTTCACCGATGGTACGGGAAACAGCTTCGCTCTGGATAGACCCCGCGGAATCCCATTGGTAGTATGACTATGTGTCTATGGGAGTCTGCAATCAGGGTAGGTGTATTTAGTCTTAACTTGAGACTTGCACCGCTAATACATACGACAATCAATATACTTTAGTTGAGGTCGTCCAAGGTTTTAACCGGTTCTGTATACGCCGATACTGGGTATATTGGGAATCGTAGTGTGTTGGGTGTGATGTAAAGACGGAAGTATCACTCCAGTCATAGTGGAGATGATGGTCACGTAGGATACGTAACTCGTTCTCTTAAATGCTCGAGCTATCGGGATATTATGACTAGGTTATGTATATCCGATTATAGAGACTAGTTACCAGACATCCGATATGTGCTTCGTACGGGGTAGACACAATTCCAGCCCCAGGCCTTGCACGTGACTATCCGATACTGGACAGAAATACGCAATACTTCGGTATACTACGCTTGATATAGATCACATATTCCTATAAGGATATTTCCGGAGAATTGGGTAGGCATGGCGCTTTGCTAGAAGCCAACCTTGTCTTGTAAATCGGTATAAACGTAGTACGAGGTACTTACGTGTTCAGACAGTCCGACGACCGTATTTACTGCCAACATATCCGGGGATCTCATGGGTCGCTTCCCGAAGATTCACCGATGACGTATAACTCGCACTATAATTAATCTGGGATTAATTAGAAGAGAGAGAAAATTAATCTAGGATTATTATGGAGATATTTTATCTGAGATAAAATATTAATTAAAGAGAGAGAACGATTAATTTGGAATTAATCAATAAAATAATATATTCGATATATTATGCGAAATTAGATTTCGACGCGAAATTGAAATTGGATTTTAATTCGGGCAAACGAATTAATTTAGAATTAATTCGTTAGCGACATGAATAGTGATTTCGCTAGGCGTAATCATTTAATTACGACGCGACGGAAAATTCGTTAATTTGGAATTAGCGAACCCGAGCCCGAGAGTGATTGCGAGCGCATTCGCATTTCGAATTCGAACGCGGCACGCAAGTCACATCAAACGTCAAATCGCTAGTCGCATCAATTGTCAAATCACTTGTCACTTTGAGTGATGTGACATGACATGTTGTCACTTTATTAAAGTAAATAGATGTGATGTGAATAGTGATGTGAAATGATGGAAAGCTTTATTGCTTTTTACTTTTTGACTTTTGAATTAATGTAATATATATGTTTTATTTAATTTACTTGGTAATGTAATAAATATATATATTAAAGCTTTATCTTCTCTCTCTCCAATTTAGGGCATACGGTTTTGAGGAAACCTATTTTTCCCTCCCTTTTCTCTTCTTCCTCTCACGGCTTGGAGCCACTTCTTCTCTTCATTTTGGTTCGATCAAAAACAAGGAAGAAGATCAAGTGCTAGCACACATGAATTGATACAAAGGTGATAGGGAAGTGTTCTTGTGAGCATGGAACCATCTTTTGAAGCTTGAAGCTTGGAGCTTCCATGGAGTCTTCAATGGCCGAAAATTAGAGGATTTTCACAGCCCAAAAACGTGCAGTCTAGCAGCTCCAAGGAAGGCCAAAACCGAGCTTCAACATGGAGGAAAATGGGTCTTGTTCTTCCTAGCATCAAACCATTCAATGTGAGTATGTATTCCGCCTTACTCCTTGAAGTATTCATGCATTTTTCTTGCTTGATTTCATGATCTTGGGACCTAATTAGAAACTAACACAGGCTATCCCCGATTGTAAGTTTCAGCACTTGCCGCGAGAAGAGAATTAGATGGCAGACGCATTAGCTACACTTGCAGCGACTTAGGTAAAATTCATAGAAGTTAGTGATGAGACCGTTAGTACTGACAACAGTAAGCAGACCCGTTTATGAGATAGAAAGAGTCTTGGAAGTGGAGATCGACGATGGAAAACCTTGGTACCATGATATTCAGCGATACCTGGAACACAGAGAACTCCCAGAAGGGGCAAACAGAAAAGGCAGAATAGCTATTCAGAAGTTGGTTTCTCAGTATGTGATTTTGATGGGAGAGCTATACAAGAGGCAGACAAATGACATTCAGCTGAAGTGTTTAAGAAAAGAAGAAGCTCAGAAGGCAATGGACGAAATACATGCCGGGGTATGTGGACCACACATGGGGTTGAATTTGTCTCGCAAGATTTTAAGACAAGGTTTCTACTAGTTGACCATGGAGACAGACTGTGCAAAGCTGGTAAAACATTGTCATGATTGTCAAGCACACGGTAATTTGAACCATCTGCCTCACACAGAGTTACACGGGCTATCAGAGCCATGGCTTTTTTCAGCATGGGGAATTGACATGATCGGAGAGATTCGACCGAATGCATCAAATGAACATCGTTTCATAGTGGTGGCAGTGTACTACTTCTCAAAATGGGTGGAAGCCAAGTCATTTCGTAACCTCACAGCAAAGCAGATGGCGAAGTTCATAGCTCGGAACATCATATGTCGATATGGGATGCCGCATCATGTAGTGATAGATAACGAAGTTCAGTTTCAAGGGGAAACGAAGGCAATGCTACAGAAATATGGGATAGGACATCACAAGTCGTCACCTTACAGACTACAGGAAAATAGGGCAGTCGAGGCAGCCAATAAGACAGTAAAGAAGATATTAGCCAAGATGACAGAGA
Source organism: Zanthoxylum bungeanum (assembly GCA_019454045.1). Lineage (NCBI taxonomy): Eukaryota > Viridiplantae > Streptophyta > Magnoliopsida > Sapindales > Rutaceae > Zanthoxylum > Zanthoxylum bungeanum. The sequence continues at coordinate 76,372 of SKCR01000044.1, forward strand.
ACTGCAAAGATTGGGCTAACAAACTACCGTACGCCCTGTGGGGGTACAGAACATCAGTGAGAATAGCAACAGGAGCCACGCCTTACTCTTTGGTCTATGGAATGGAAGCAGTACTACCCGTGGAAGTTAAGATACAGTCCATACGGGTATTAGCAGAAGCAGAGTTATCTGAACAAGAATGGGCCTCACAGAGATTTGAGCAGTTAGCACTGCTGGATGAGAAGAGAATGAAGTCTTTACATCACATGCAGATATATCAGAAGAGACAAGCCCGAGCATTCAACAAAAAGGTGCGTCCTACTAAGATCAAAAAGGGTGATTTGGTACTTAAGCAGTCAAGGCCTTCGATGACAGACCCAAGAGGAAAGTTCAGACCCAACTGGGAGGGACCCTACATAATGCAGAAAGTAATGGGAAATGGGGCAGTGAGACTGTCAGATTTGGAAGGGAATGAGTTCACTGAGCCGATCAACGTGGACAGATTGAAGCCATATTTTTCCTGAGAAAGAAAAGACCTAACAGAAGACCTAACCCAACAGAATAAGAAATTCATTCATGCATGCATGCATACACGTGACGTATTTGCATCCCCTTTTGTGTTTGTTATGTTTTGTAATCACATGTTTCAAAGAAGAAGAGAAAGCGGCAAAGACAAGCCAACTAGAACCAACAACGGTACAGTGTCATCAGTTTTAGGAATAAACCAGTATCAGTTTTGGGGATGAGTCCCGGGGGGCGAGGCCCACATCAGCATCAGTTTTGGGGATGAGTCTCGGGGGCGAGGCCCACATCAGCATCAGTTTTGGGGATGAGTCCTGGGGGTGAGGTCCATATCGGCATCAGTTTTGGGGATGCGTCACAGGGTCGTGACCCATATCATCATCAGTTTTGGGGATGAGTCCCGAAGGCGAGGCCCACATCAGCGTCAGTTTTAGGGATGAGTCCTAGGGTCGTGACCCACATCATCATCAATTTTGGGGATGAGTCCCAAGGTCGTAACCCACATCATCAGCAGTTTTGGGGATGAGTCCCAGGGTCGTGACCCATATCAGCATCAGTTTTGGGGAAGAGTCTCAGGGTTGTGACCCACATCATCAGCAGTTAATGAGATGCGTCACAGGGTCATGACCCACATTGTCAGCAATATTGGGATGTGTCCCAAGGTCTAGGCCCCCGTTGTCTGTTGCAGTTATTGGGATGCGTCCCAGGGTCGATGGCCCCCTGCATCATCAGTTCCAATTTTAGGGATGTGTCCAAGAGTCGTGACCCACATTGTCAGCGGTATTAGGATACGTCCCAAGGTCGAGGCCTCCGTTGTTGGTTGCAGTTATTGGGATGCGTCCTAGGTTCGATGGCCCCCTGTATCATCAACTCCGTTTGAAGCAGCAAGCAAGTCAGGTGGCAGCTGGAGAGCTAGATAAGTAAACATGCATTGCATAACTTTGATTGGATTGTCACTGTTACACACTGCACAAGTCCCATCAAAGTGGGTGCGACTGTAGACACTACATTTTTGTTGGACAAAATGACCCATAGCGTCACTATTTGCACAGATCATTGTGTTGTTGTAGCAAATTATCTATGTGACAGGAAATTGCACTCTCATCATTTGTGATTAGATCACCATAGATATATAAATGAAGAGAGGTCCCTATGATTAGTTCCTGGATGAGATGATATGAGACAGTATCAGTCCACGAAGGATTAATCATTAAATATCCATAGCCGTAGTATTATCGAGACTGGACATCGATAATACGGAATAGGCTAGTATTGCACTTGTGTGCGTTGTGAGGGCACAACGGCATAGTTCTCATATATATAAGTATTGGATACTTGTGCAAGTGCGATAGGAGGTCGTGTTTTCACCGATGGTACGGGAAACAGCTTCGCTCTGGATAGACCCCTCGGAATCCCATTGGTATTATGAATATGTGTCTATGGGAGGCCGAAATCAAGGTAGGTGTGTATAGTCTTAACCTGAGACTTACATCGCTAATGCTTACGACAATCGATAACTTTAGTTGAGGTCGTCTAGGACTCTAAACCGTTTCTGTGTACGCCAATGCCGTATATTGAGAATCGTAGTGTATTGGATGTGATGTCAAGACGGAAGTATCACTCCAGTCATAGTGGAGATGATGTCACGCAGGATACGGTATTAGTGCTCTTAAGAGATGCGCATCCAATCGTGATATTATGACCAGGTCATGAATATCCGATTATAGAGACTAGTTACTAGACATCCGATATGTGTTTCGGACGGGGCAGACACTTATCCAGCCCCAGCCCTAGCACGTGACTATCCGATACTGGGCCGATATACACAATACATTAGTATACTACGCTTGATATAGATCTTAAATATTCTTAAAAGGATATGTCCGGAGAATTGAGATGACTTGGTGCTTTGCTAGGAGTTGACCTTGTCTCGTAAATCGGTTGAACGTAGTACTTGGTACGTACGTGATTCGGATACTCCGACGACCGTATTTACTGCCAACTTATCTGGAGATCTCATGGGTCGCTTCCTCCCGATAATCCCCCGATGACGCACAACTCGCACTCTTGAATAATCTGGGATTATACAGAAGAGAGAGAAAATTAATCTAGGATTAATTACGGAGATATTTTTATCTAAGATAAAATATCGTCTAGAGAGAGATAACGATTAATTTGGAACTAATCGGTAAATTAATATATTCGATATATTAAACGAAATTAGATTTCGACGCGGATTAAAATTAGATTTTAATCGGCAAACGAGTTAATTAGAATTAATTCGTTAGCGACGTAAATAATAATTTCGCTAGGCGCAATTATTTATTTAAATTTCGATTTAATTAACGTCGCGACGTAAGCTCGGTATTTCGGAATATCGAACCCGAACGCGTGAGTGTACGTGGGCCCACTTTCATTTGGAAACGTGTGGGGCCCACATGACACTGTCATATTATGCATTATTTAATTCTAATGCATTGCATGAAGATTGTGTACAATACACTCAATGGTCTTGCATGAGTTTTGAGTGTTTGACACTCTAAACTACCATTGCATGATTTGTGTCATAAATTTATTATCAATTTAATAAATTTTATGGCATAAATATAAATTGATTTTTGTAAATCATTTTCAATTTTAACACAACTTCAATCCTCTCTCAAATTCTCTTTTCTCCTCACGCCAAACACAAAACTGTGGACTGTTTTTTGACTAGTTTGGGCGTGACTTTAGGGGAGCAAGGGTTGGGTTTTCATGGTGAAAACCGCAAGTGCTAGCACACTACGAGTCTTGCGAAGGTGGTAGGGAGGTTCACCCATGAGGCGGGATTCATCCGACGGAGTTTGGAGCTTCGTTTTGAGACCCGAAACTGCCAAGACAGTGAGCATGGACTGCTGCAGTGGCTTACAAGGCAGTGCGTTTTTGGGCTTGATTCGTCTTCAATTCGACATAACCGATCAATGTGACTATTCCGCTACCTCCGTTGATGTA